>KK502509.1:0-12253 GCA_000688735.1 Glossina austeni
TACACATCTTTACATATTATACTAACATAACTATATAAACATTATAGATGTAAATAAACGCAAAAAAAAATAAATAAAAATAAAAACATAAACGACGAAGAAGAAGAAAAAAGTATATATAAGTGAAAAATGAAACAGTGAAAAAACTCTACGTATGAATATAAGTGTTGTGCTGTTGTGTTGTGTTGTGTTGTGTTGTGTTATGTAATGTTGTGTTGTTGTATTCTTTTTTTAACCATCTGACACACGTCGCTCTAAATGATGGTATTCATGGCAAATGTTGATAATGTTGATAATAACGACGATGATGATCATGATGGTGTCGGTAATGGTAATGGCAGCATGAAAACACAACTACCCACAGACATAAATATGCTACTGCATGTCTCCACGTTATGCTCGTAAGTAATGAAAAGCATATAAAATGTGATAATGAGGTGTTATAGGTTTTGTGTTTCAATACGCATTTGTTCAGTAGCATATATAAAAAGTGTAGTGTACGAGAAAATTATTTTATTTAAAACAACAACTGCATTTTTTATGTTTATGCAGATGTTTGCTTAAGCAAAATAAGTTGTATTTTTTTATTATGTTTATATGTGTGAATGTGTTTATATATATATAGATATATATATATATATATACATATTACATATGCAACAATAGCTGAGCATGTATGGTCGGTACACTAACATATGGGGTTTTTGCGGGTAATTCATGACTCCCTACTGGATTCAAGTGATTAATTTTCTTTCACAAAGTATTGTTTACATACTTATACTTATATATATATATATATATATATATATATATATATCTGTATATATACATGTATATACTTATAAATAGCAGCCAACATTTATTTAACAATTGCAACCATATTTTTCTGGACTTTATTTAACAAATGACTTTATATACGTTTATATGTATATGTTTGTTTGTTTGATTGTTTGTGTTCATATATATATAAAAAAAATTTCATGTTATTCGTTTACTCGTACACTCGTCATTCTGACTAACTCACTCGCTCACTTACCCATTTATTCACGTCTTTATTTATATGTTCATTCAATGTTCGTAAGTACATCTGTTTAAGTGTTTGTTCAGTTGTATGTGTTATTGTAAAGAAACACATCATGAAATGCGGTTAATTTCCGTAAAGTATGCAATAATTTTTTGTGTTTTTCCTTTTTTTCACTCTCTCACCATCTTTCTCTCTCTCTCTCCTCTCTCTTTCACTCACCATCTTTCTCTCTCTCTCTCTCCTCTCTTTTATTCACCCTTTAACCAAACAAAAAATATTTATACAATAATACCGTAAACAAACCTATGAAAATATGAACGTACTGTCAAAAAAGTATCGGTAGCGGTTAAAATACCCCATTATTTAGGCTGATATGAAATCTTCCAAAATCGACTCCTTTAGCAACTTAACTTAAGCACTCTTATCGAATTTTTCTTTTTGTGTTAGATCGTCAACTTGTCGAAGAAGAGAAAGAATATCGAATTCTTGACCAGAAATTAATGTAGAAAAAAGCAGTTTAGTCAGTCATTGGAAGAACACGCGTCTACCAAGGATTTCATCTTCAAAACAGAAATGGAAATGCTTTAGAAAAATTCATAGAATTATTCGAAGTTACCAATGAAACATAAACATTTTTTTAACATCTCTGTTTTTTTTTTAAAGTTGTATTTTAAGGTCCTGTACCGCAATTTTTAATCGAAAATTGTTGCTCTATAATATTTGTAATCGTAAATAAAATTATATTAAATCGAGAAAACTTGTGCATCACAATGTTTCCTCTTTCTGTCTGCAGAAAAAATTTGAATAAAAAGCTCCTGCATATCCATGGGTTTTTTTTTTTTTTTTTTTTGTGAGGAGTGGCACGGATTGCAGCCCAAAAAAATCCCTTAGTAATGATTTTTTTGTATGCAAAGCGATTCCCATTACTTACTTGACAGTATAAATATAAGCGTACATGCTGCTTATGGTGTGCAAGCAACTTTTGCACTTTGTGTTCAGGCACAACATTAATCAATATAAATCAAGAGAACGAACCGCAAACCAAAGAGATTGAGTCTGGGGGATATTCTGTGTAACGAACGAACACAACTGAACCAAAAAAAAGAAAAAGAAGGGGAAAAAAGTAAAGAATTACAAATTGTGCAATCGGCCAACAAACATCACAACAACTGCCATATCGTTTGCATGCTCTTACTGCAGCCCTTTGCAACAAAAATATGCCAAGAAATATTTTGGCGTATTTTTATTCATTTCAATACGGGGATCTTTGCGCTGGAATTGCAATCAACCAAAGGCAAAGCAAAGATGGTCCATAACGTACATACAGTCGTACAAGTCTTAAAATTTCTTGAAGCTCTATCCGAGATTTTGCACAGTCTATACAGACAACAATAACTAGCCTCACTAGCTGTATGTATATATATATATATGTATATATATATATATGAATGAAAGAAAAACTTTGCGTATCACATTTCATTCGGTGGAATTTACATTTCATGGCCGTTCATTAAATCGAAAGACACGGTACACGGTACACGGTTTACAGTACAGTATAGTAAATCCTTTTTTACGGATTAATTTTTCTCTTACCTCTCATTCAGGCAATTCCGGACTCAATCATTTACTTAATACTCTTGCATGTGTGCCTGCGTAAGCTTACTCATCTCAGCGTGCCCAGTGCATAGCAGCAATGTAATCAAACGGCATTTATGGTTCATATTTAATTCATAGTCATTTCATGCTTTCACATCTTTTATCTTCTTTTGCATGCATATCAAAAGAAAAAGAAGAACAAAGAAAATGCAACCACATCAACCGTCAAGTTTTGAAAACACACAAGCAGTAGGGAACATTTAAATATCGCACAATTTGTCACATTTTGATTATGGGGCCGAAATGTGCCTCCGTTCTTTAAAATTATTCTATCATTTACTCTTTTCGTTTTCGTTTCTTTTTTGCATGTCACTGCAGTTTTATTATAATTTTCTTTTCTTTTTTTTGTTTTTTTTTTTTTTAAGTAATTTATGCATTTTTGCCGGATATTTATGCATTATTGCATCATAACACTGCGCTGCACAGATTTCATATGTCACATAATATTCAAAAGAACTGTCTTTTTAAGCGATAACACCCAAAACACACACAATAAGAACACGACAAAGGAAAACTCTTTCTCCGAGAAAAAGGACTTATTTTCGAAAAAGATAACTAAACGTTGCAAACTTAAATTCTGAGAATTGCTTAAGCGAAAAGAATACCATGAGTTCGGAATAGAACTTTGATTGTCAGCGAATTTTAGTTGTCTCTCACTGATTGACCGTCAGCAGCTGGAGATACTCTCTAAGTGTATTCAAAACTTTGAAATATTTGAGGAAATTTACTCAAGTTTCACTGGTTAATTGATTCAATGACACCATTTTCGAGAGGAAGACCACGCAGCAGATACATGCCAAAAGCAGATCAATTAAATCCTTATGAACTCGTCGTAAGGCTTTTCAATTTAAATCGCTCGGACTTATCTAAACGAACACCTATAACCAGCCGCTCAGAAGATATCCTGTATACCAGCGAGCAGGGTAGTAGGGAGGAACAATTGCAGGAAGAGAAGAGTGGGAAGAGGGAATAATGTTTGCCACAATTCGGTCTAAAAAAGAAGACATTAGGTGGACGGTGGAAGAGAGCGCAGGTATGGTTATAAAGCGACGAGTCGCGTTAATATGTTGTGCGGTATGAAAATAACTCCAGCACAATTGGATCAGAACTTAAAGGACTTAAGTGGTGGATAAATCTCTTTTATCTCTGTAGAGCATTTACCTCGAACCTACCTATACATACGCATAACACAGCCCACGCTACGATTCTCAAGGGTATCTGGAAGTTGGCCTTTCAGTGTAAGCGGTTTAGGGTCTCCCAACAAAATTTAAAAGCTCTCGCCGCAACATTCGAGTTATACTCTACTTTTGGCCGGATATAGTCGGCGGAAACTTTACGGCTACCGGCTGCAGTGAAGTGTTTTTTGCACCGCTTTTCAAATCCTAAACCCTTGACTACGTCCTTCGACACTTCGAACACGTGTTCCGCTCAACCAACATCGTTTTTTATTCTCATGCCAAGAACATCAAGGGTTGCCGATCCGGCTACACTGTCCCCATTCGAAGGCCAGGGTTTTCTATTGCTATTCCTATGCATTAGAAAACAACTTCGAGTTTTGCCGGCGTTAAAGCTTACCCTACTACCCTGGCCACATTCAGATATTTTTATGAGTTCTCGACTTAGTCTGTCGTTCACTGCAAAGTGTCCCTTCTGCATGCTCTCTCACCGTTGTCCGTTATTTAAATTTTTTATATATATTAATATTATATTATATATATATAGGTATGTACTATGCCTTCATCTAAAAAAAAAGTACATTTTTCTGTTCGTTTTATCTCCTCAATTAAATCGAAACAAGTATTCTAGAGCGATCTAGCAAAACTAAATTAGAAAAATTGTACAGTTGTGCAAGGAAGGAAATTAATTTCTCGTTCAAGAAGTCCCACGGGCTTATGTCTCTGGTGTTGAGTTGATAAAGTCACGTAAGACTCAAATCGGCATAATGTAGGCCGTCTTTTACTTATGTGTAATTATATGCAGGGCAGACGTTCTTTTGCTCATATTAATAGAAAAAAAATAAAAAAAGTAAACTTTAAAGAAAAATCATTCAACGCGAAGTTTTCGCCACCAGTGACACCAATTTGAAAATCAATTCAGCCAATTCCCGAATGCCGAGCAGAGCGTGTTCTCCAATATATAAATGCATTGCATTTGCATGTATGCATAAGAACACATAGAAGCTGCTTAAAGCAATCCGCGTATGTGCATTAATTCATTTTAAATTTTCCATTAAAATCAATGGAATTGCGATTGAGAACATGGCCTCCATTTCGATTTATATAACAACTATTATATTATTTATAATACTAAGAAATAATAAATAACGAACCATTTATGCGATTTATTGTTACGTAATATAGGTAAACAAAAAAGTTGTACTTATGCGGCAAGAGTTTGGAAATTAAAACAATAGCTTCAAACGAAATCCGTTTAACAAGCAACAAAACAAACAATAAATGTAAATAATGATGCATAAAACAATTAATTACGAATCCTTTGTACATATTGTTCCAACTTTTTGTTGATTCAATTAACAGAACATTTGAATTTTTCCTCTTTTTTTTTTTCACTTCACCCACTCTTTACTTTTTCAATTTCGCAAGCAGGCCTTCCTATTAAAAAATAACTTTATTTTGTAGGTTCCACATATACATATATATTACAGAAATAAAAAAAAAAAAAAATTAAGTTCCGTTGAATTGTGAATAATTAAGTTTTAAAAAAGGGCTGAAAATGTAAATTTTGCAAATGAATGTTTTTTTTTTTTTGTTTAATTTTTTATTACATTTTAGGTGCTTGCGGCTATAAACCGATAAATAAGGATATACTACATATGTCGTTCCATTTGTAACATCGAAATCTTTGCAGATGATCAAGCTAAGATTTTGAACCAATTTAACCATGTCCATCCGTCTTTACACGTCTGTTTTATATTCTCTGACGCGCGTATAAATTGAGATAAAGAATCAAATTTTGGCGAATACATAGCTTCAGCATATAAAGCAAGCGAAATCTAAACTTGTTGATAGTTTTTCTCTAACTGCAAGGCAAATGGGTCTTTGCGGATACGGCCGATCAATTTAGAAATTTTTCTTTCCTACTTTGTATATACTTTGTGAATAGCCAGGAGACACTCCCTGTGCGAATGTAACCATCCGTTACACGTTCAAATTGAATGCGTAAGTCAGCGGAGAGGAGTGCTTGAAAAAGCTTGTAAAGTAACAGAAACAAAAAAGAAAAATAAATAATAGTAAGTAAGTAAAAAAGTAAGATAAATACGGACATAATCATATACAAATTGTAAAATAAATAGGAGCAAGTAATCAAAAAAACAAAACAAAAAACATACCTATTGATGTGAATACTTTTTTTCCGGTTTCATTCAAATTTTACAAAAAATTAACTGGCGGGAAATACCACATTCCATAGTTTCCATTAAGTCCATAGTTTCCATAATTCCATAGTTAAGATTAACTAACTAATTAGTTAGTAAAGGAAAAATGCAGGTTTTCTAGACGTTACTCAGATATAAAATTTGAATAAACACATAGGAGTTTAATATTATACTCGAAATTTTTAGAAAAAGTATACGCCCCAGTGGCTGAATAGGCAAAGAATCTCAACTAAGAACTCAATGAACTGCGACAGAATTTTCAGTAAAGCCGATAGCCTTAATTGCAGTTAGTGCTGCAAGAACAGTAAACATTTGCTGACCTTGAAAAAATACGAAGACATATATGTGATATATAATACAGTTCCCATATACATGCGAAAAAGAAAATTTGAAAAATGCAAGAGAAAAACAAGAAAACGGAAGAAAGGAAAGCTTTACGAAAGAAAGGAAGCATAAAAAATAAGGCTCTTCCTTTAAAGCAAGACTGACGAAAGTGGAAAGCCAAGAAAATACACATAGAAGAAACGCAACAAAAGCGTTCCGAAAGAAATGAAGCGTAAAAAAAAGGGATAATTCTTTTAAAGCAAGACTGGCGAAAGGGAGAAAAGAAGAAACTAGACATAGAAGAAACGCAAGGAAAGCGTTACGAAAGAAAGAGAGCGTAAGAGAAGCGATAATTCTTTTAAAGCAAGACTGGCGAAAGGGGAGGAAACAAGAAAATAGACATAGAAGAAACGCAAGGAAAGCGTTACGAAAGAAAGGAAGCGTAAAAAAAAAGATAATTCTTTTAGAGCAAGACTGGCGAAAGGCTGGCATCATTTGTAAACTGTCTTGTTTTAATGTTGTAACTCTTATGTATTTTCCCTTAAAAATATACTCTGGAGAGTAGTTTATAAAGGAAAGTAATCTCGATAAATTAGTTCCCAATATTTAACATTTGAATTACAATATTCTTCTCACTGTTTACTTTTCTTCTATAGTTTTGGAGTAACCCTTCCCTATGGATTATACTCATCGCCGTAACCAAAAGAGTTCTTGACGAAAAATTTAAATTTGAAATATTATTAGGCCCTTGTATTCCCAAGTTTTTTTTTTCGTTAATTAATTTGTAAAAAAGGTATAAAAACATGTCTCACTAAAAAAGAAAAATTTAAGCACACGAAATACAACACATTTAGTATGAGAAAGAAAAAAGAAAACACTTAATAATTTAAAACAATTTAAGGCCGCATCTAGTTCGACATGGGCGTAGGGGTAATAAACACAGTGTCGACGTATACTCCACATAATAGTAGAAAATGTTAATAATTAAACTGGATTATGAAGGAAATGGAAGCAGACAACACAAAAAAATTAATTAGAGCGAAAAGTGTAGGGTAACCCTTGAATAAAACTTCAGTTCAACAATCATTGATTTTAACATAACTTTTTTCTTCTTTTCACTAAACTCTAGTTTACGGGTCTTTGCGATTGATTTTAAATTCATGATCTAGATGTCATACCCTCTACTTAGACTAGAGATCAAATAAAGCATGCGTCAACATAAATAATTCAGTTTGGCTCTAACAGCTGACCATTTGTTTTCTAAAATTCAGAAAAACCCAAATCTTGAGATATAAACTTGAAAGTTCGGTATTAGTTCATGAACAGCCGCAACCGAAATTTTGATTTCTTCGAAGAAACATAGAAATGCTAAGAAACTATTTAAATTCGAAATGGGAGAAATTACGACCCAGGAAGATCAAAATTCTTTCGATCTGTCTCTTCTTCTTTATTCAAACCATGTCTTCGCACACTGAAATGTGAAATCGGGGATTAAGACTTTTTAGATCGTCTTTTTTATCAATAATAATAATTTTTAATACAAAACTGGCCTTACATTTTTACTATGGCCAAGTAAAAGGGTCGACCGAGTGATTGAAATGTTCCTCACATAAAAAAAAGAACACTTTTATGTTCATACAGTGATGGGATAATTTTAATAACACCGGTAGTCATTAATGGCTTTGAACAAAGTACAAAAGTAAAATTTGCAATTATTTTTAATACCGGGGTTAAAAAAAAGCCAAAAAAAAAAACTCTACAAAAATTTAATAACTTTTGTCTACAGATTTCAAATTATCAAAATTACGAAATAATAACGAAAAGGAAAATATTGCATATAATAACAAAGGAAGAGCTATATGTATCGATTTTTATTCTTAAAATTCCAGGTGATAACTTTTTTCGTTGTGTGTATACACAAAGAGTAGACAATGCGTTTAATTCTTTCTCGTATTTTTTTTTTTTTTATTATTATACAAAGTTCCCTTTACTGGATTTGGGTTTTTATTTAAAGTTTCATCAATGAGTTATGATTGCACTTTGGATATTCTTTTTTTTTTCTTTTTTTTTTTTTTCTTTACACACCATCATAAACCTCAATGCAATGTTTTCTCTTTTATATTTTTCAATTTTTTTTTTTTTTTTTTTTTTTGTATATAAAAATTGTACTACGGCTAGAACGTGCACACCATGCTTACTGAGACACCTTAACAACAGTTGTCTCCGGAAAGGCTTCGTTTATCCTAGCGTATGATGAGAACGCATACTATTGTGATGATGAACGCGTACCGTCACTTGCACCGAAAATGGCGCGTATTTGGTGTCTTTTTTTTTTGTTGTTTTTCAGTGATCTGTTAAAAATTTAATTGGACAAGTTACGCTATTGTGAAAATTCATTAGTCGGGGTGAACAATCCATTTTAGTCATACCTGCAAAAATAAAAAAAATAAAAAACGAGAAAAAGATATTTTATCCATGCACAGTAGTACAGCTTAACAACACACATATACAGGGTGTCCGAAAAGAAACTGAAATGCTCGGTGTTAAGAAATTCGATGCCCGATGTCTGGCTATCAAAACTCATTTCAGGATTGTGTAGACCAACTGTTCATACCGGTAAACCTCTCTTTTCGCTTTTACCTTAAAGTTTCCGAACAACTTTCCGAAGAACTGTGAGAACTCAGGATTTTATGTAACATAACCAATTGCGATCTACCGGAAAACTTTGGAAATTTTTACTTCTGTTGGGTTTACATTATTCGTTGCCGTTTTTCACATTATTTTCGCTTAGAATCTATGGAAGCTTTGAATGATTTAAAAGCTTTATGTAAGAACTTTTTTGTTTCATTAGAAAACAAAATTCTTTCGTTATATGAAAATTCCTCACTAATTGAATGTAATAAAATTTTTAACTATTTCTTATTTTATTGAAATTTCTAAAAGCATATCAGATTTTTAGATTACTTAAAAGCATATCATATTTTCGTACGGAATGAGTTTTATTTATTTATCAGAAAAAATATAAGTTTTTTACAAAAAAAAAAAGTGAAGTGAAAGCGATGCACACATCGTATCTAAAATATTTTTATAAGCAACATCGGGGCGTTACCTCTTTCGAGATTTTAATTAATCAAAGTCAAGCGTTTAATAGAGAAATAACAGAACAGTAAGAAAAGTCTCTGCGAAACATTTAAGTTTGTAATCAAAATCCAGAACCATTCGATATGACAGCACGCACATACATGTGCTTACGGTCATTATAATTAATCCCATAAGCGAACATGGCATAAAGTCCTGCGGTAAAATTCCAAACCCACATAACCACAGCTCATAAAGATACCGGACTAGAGGAAATGCAAAAATCCGCAGATGAAAAACATTATTGCAGTTCTGCGCTATATGGACTTGAAGTTGGTGATTATTCGCCCCTCATTCATTCACTCTCCGAAGAGGACGAATTCATTTGGTGTGGTGAAAATTAAATGGAAACTGATGAAGGATCCCATCCACTTGGGCCAAGTAAGGTGCGCATTTATTTAACCGCATTATTTAACCAGCAAGCAATGCCTACGTTAAGACCATTTATAAGTGAGCAAAAATTTTTGATAAAAATTCGCATTGTCCTCAGCACTCTGTTAGGTCTTAGTGCCAAAATTTTTTATTAAAAATAACGACATTCATCTTCTGCAAAATTCATATGAAATAATAATAATAATAATAATACGCACATATAGTAGATCACTGATGACGAATACGAACACGAATTTATTGACTATGTGACAGTCTCAGGCCATTTGGACATTTGTGCGATTAGTTTGGGAAGAACTGGAAAAACCGTTCAATATACAGTCTGCGAAAGATTTGCATTATTGCAAATAACGTTCGCTGAGGGATGCCCTTAATGAAAAACCCCTATGTATATACATAGCCAACGTAACTCTATTATATTGATTTCAACTGAACGAAAAAGGAATAAGAAATTTAATTCGCACAGCGTTTTAATCTACATGCGTTCCATGCATACGTGTCCATTCTCTCTATATATATATATATATATATATATGCATACATGTTTATGCATGCAAGCTAAATTACTTTTGTCCACTATTTTTTTTTTTTTTTTTTTTTTTTTTTTTTTTTTTTATATGTTTTTTTGATGTATGCATTAATTTTCCTTTTTTCTTTTCATAAAAATGCAAATTAAATGAAAATAAACACCAAAAGCGAATTCATTTATAAAGATTTCCTTTTGACGCCTCTTAAAATATGCTAATTTATGTCATTGATAAAATATTATGTAAATATCTGTTTGCTTATATATACATACATATATATGTAGTTATGTATATATGTACACATTATGTATGGGGATAAGCTATACGGACAATAGCATCATACGAGTATACGAGTTAAATAAGCGTTAAATTCAACACAACAGCAGAGAAATCGGAGAAATGCAAAAAGAAAATATTTAAATTAACCATAAATTTTCAGATTATTTAACTACAAAATGTTCTTCCTTATATCAGAGTCCTTTTTTTCTTTTTCTTTTTTTACTTTCAGTCAAAAGCTCTTAATAAATAACAAAAGGAATAAAACAAAAAACAACAGATTAAAAAAAAAAAAAAAAAAAAGCATTCTTCTCTGTTAATGACAATTAATTAAACACGTTCAGTTGTTTGTATGCTTACAAAGACCATATATATACATATATATATATATATATATATATATATATTTATCTTATTTCAATATTTTATCACACACAAAAGCGAATGAATACATACTTACATGCTTACATATATAAGTACGTGCATATTATTACGAAAGTAAAACAAGCTGCAATCGCTCTTTACAATCACAACCGCACTACTCCTGTGTGTTATTATCATAATTTGCACTCACATTTCACATGCTTTACGCACTTTTCGCGTACATTTCTATATATGGAACATGTAAATATATAGCTACGTATGTAAATAACATACGCAAACGCATACAAGCGTTAATGCAACAAATATGCATTTCCGTTGAGATTTATCTGTATAACGGCCAAGTGACATTAAGTGCAAGTAAACAATAAAACGGACAAACAAAAAAAAAACAAAAAAAAAAAAGGAGAAAAAAACAAAACGGAATCCGTAAAATTCATTAAAGACTCGATGTATGCAAATAAGGTGCTTATAAATACATTTGTAGTTATATACGTGTCAACTTATACACAATCACAAATTCGCGTCAGCTCTTTGCATGTCATTAAATAAACGAAAAAAGAAAATAATGCACATATGCTCCTCTATACCATACTGGCGTTCAGAAGTGAAAAAGCCACATATACTAATATTACTACTACTACTACTACTACTACTACTACTACTACTAATAATAATAATAATAATAATAATAATAATAATATTAGTCCATATACACTCGAGAGAGAGAAAGGACTTAACAAACACGACAAATGTTAAGTTCGATTGAAATTTAATGAAACTTACAAACAAAAATCAATCTTCTGCAATAAAAACAAAAGTCTACGTCAACGTTAAGATGAAATATTTGATGAAGAACATCTTTTCTGAAACATCTTTTCTGGACTACGGTATAACGGTCGCATAACGCAGCCAATCTGACATTTTCAATATTAGAATTTTGTCGTGCATTCACACCCACGCATGCTTAATCTCTAAGTATACATAGTAGAGAATAGAAAAAATTAATTTCCATAATTGTAGAGAACTTATCGTGGAACTATTAGGGGGACCCATAAGTAAGCAATTATTTTGCATTCATAGACAAAATGTTTTTTTGAAATGACATTTTTATTTGCGTCGTTGCATCGTTTGCGATGACTT
>KK502509.1:12971-24584 GCA_000688735.1 Glossina austeni
CTAGACAAAAATGGATCTCTGCTTAGTCTGGTGAGCATGGAATTACAAATTGTTCGCCGAAGATTTTTATTGGCCTCAGACAACAGGTTTGGAATCCATTTACGTTGCCTATGTACCTTGCAAATTTCTTTTAAACGCCTTTGGACAGTGGACCAGGTAGACCCAAGGCATCTTGATAGTTAGTGTGTAGTTAACCTTGGATCGAACTCCCCTAAAGATTTTTCAGGCATCGTTATAATTGAAATTGAAAATAATTGATTAGTTATGGATCCCCCTAATACAAATCGAACGGTGCAGAAATTTGAATTTTCCTAAAAGTAATTTTGGATACTCTACGACTGAGTGGCCAGATATATCCGAATTTACTGATTCATCCGTGACATATATTTTGATAATTAAGCTTTTGCCGACATGTGGAAAAAATAAAAAAAACAATTAGATTGATGTCACTTTGTATGTTTCGTTAAATGAACGTGTTGCCAACATAAACGAATGTAGAAAACGATCACAATATTTTTTATATACTTTTTTATACGAAAAAACAATGACTATCTTTCGTCATAACAATAAAAACAGAAAATTTCTTCAAAATAGTAAAAAAATTTTTTTTGGAAAAATAAAAAAAAAAAAAACCACTGATTGGATCCGACATGCATAAAATAAATTTATTGGCTAAAAATATCGTTAAATCATTAAGTAACAGCGGTATAGTGTATCCTGGTCTAATACCGCGATGGGGGTAAGCGATTGTAAAAATAAAATTAGAACAAATTTCCTTAGATCCGTGCTACGGCCGTGTTCTTTCTTCCAGTGTTCGCAGTATAAGCAGAGAAATACCACATATAACTATGAACAATGGTTGCAAAATGCCCAAGATTGGCTTAGGCACTTGGGGGGTAAAGTGTCAATAATTAAAACTGCTTAACTTAATTAAGAATTTATTTCTCAAATATATTTAAAGGCTACCGATGATTTTGCAGAAATCGAAAGTCTTGGATTGGGTGAAAAACGGGAGAAGGGCGTACGTTCTTTGTTCAAATGAAGATTTTATACCTTTTTTGTGTACGAAATATTTGTAGATAGAACCCAATGAAATGGTAGAGATTACTAAAAAAGCCATAGATTGTGGATATAGACATTTCGATACCGCGTTTATGTTTGGAAATGAAAAACAAATTGGTGAAGCGATTCAACAAAAAATTAAAGATAACACGGTTACGAGGTAAATTACTTACGGCATAATTTCCCTTAAGACAATTTTATATATAATAATAAGTATTTCAGAGACGAACTGTTTATTTCCAGTAAACTATGGCATACGTATGCACATCCCGACAAAGTTATACTAGGTTGTAAAAAAAGTCTTAAAAACTTAGGATTGGATTATTTCGATCTCTATCTAATACATTCGCCATTGGCAGCGCAAGCCAATGCTGATACTCTTTTTCCCAAGACCAAATATGGTAGGCCTGCATATGCAAATGCGCATTACGTCTGCACATGGGAGGCAATGGAAGATTTGCAAAAAGAGGGTCTTTGCGGGAGCATTGGAATTTCTAATTTCAATTTAAAGCAAGTCGAACACATACTTGAGTACGGCACGATTGTACCGCAAATTCATCAAATTGAACATCATCCATATCTCACTCAAAGACCTTTAATTGATTTTTGTAAAGCTCATAATATCGCCATAACTGCCTATGCTCCCCTCGGTTCTCCTAATCGACCTTGGGCGTTCAAAGATACTCCGAAAGCTCTTTTAAGTGATCGAAAGGCAAGCGAACACATATCGACAACTTGATGGACATTTCCTTTACATTAGATTTCATTCATAGGTTTTGGCCATTGCTAAAAAGCACGATAAAACTCCCGCTCAAATCCTTATACGATATCAAATTGAAATGGGCCATGCTACGATACCGAATGCAGGAAGATCGAAAAAATTTTTAACTGAGAATTTAAATGTTTTCGATTTTTGTTTGCGTCCCGAAGATATGGTAGTTTTGCATCACTTAAATGCGAATGTGCGTTACTTTAAATTTACTGGGTTAGCATTAAGAAAAACGATGAAAATATATATACGAAATTTTCTCTAACAATCTCTTATCAATTTTCTGTTTTTGCAGCGCCACTGGTCACCCATATCATCCATTTGAAACTGCATAAGTTGTACATTTTTTTTTATTTTTTTCCTTTTTCTTTTTTTTTTTCTTTTTTCTTTTTTCTTCATTAAACATTAACATTGTTTAAGGAAATTTTTAATTCATTTCATTTGTATGTTGTTTAGTTAGTTATTATTATATCACTTACGTGTAATAGCAAAAAAGTTTTCACATTTTTATTACATTGCCATTAAATTCTTCAACTTCAAGAAATTGCTTTTAAACACAATTTTTTGCATTATATCGGTTAAAGAACAAACAAAATTTCCTATTACGTTATAAATAAAGGATAAAGGATTTGCTTGGAGAGGATAAACATTGGCTTAGTTTCCACTAAGAGAGGAAGATAAACTTTCTATACGCCTGCTACCCAAAAGAGTACTTTGTCACTCATTAAAAATGTTCATTCTATAGGAACTTTTATAAATAGGGTACAAAAACCTTTCATTTGTCTTAAGGCAAATGATTTTTCTTTTTTTTTTTTTTGTATATCCATCCACCTACCAACAATAATAGAGTAGCAAATTATGTTCTTAAAAATGTTGCCTGTTGATGGGTCGCAAAAATTTTTGTTCTAATTTCATTGTTTTTGAGACGTATTGATGCGCCAGGCTTCCAGTCAATCTTTCCTACGGTACATGCCTGCCAATGTATTGCTTGTGTTTCTACTGTGGTTTTATTTAGTCTTCGCAAATATTTATGCGGGATTTCAAACCAATATCTACAATGAATTGCAAATTCGAAGATCTTTGGTTGCTGTAAGCGAATCAAAATCATTTTCAAACTTGATGTTTACGATCATCAACTAACTAAGAGTGGATATCAAAATTTTGGAGATCTTTTTAAAATTTCATATATTTATGGGATCAGTAATAAGTCACAAGTAATGTATTAATAAGACTATAAATCTCTTATAAATAATTATTAACGACTAGTTGGCATTTTAGATAACCATAAGGAACCAATTAATAAAAACGTATCGACACTAAACGACTATTCTTACAGAATCTCCTAAGTACTTTACATGATTACAAAGAACGTTGTAATGCTTTACTCGTAAGTTGTTTCAATGACCCTCCGTAAGTTTCCGTAGCTTCTTTTTATTTATGTAGCCATCGTATCTGTATCGTTATATTGTTCCTATTGGTGGCAATAACCTCTGTTACTTATTTTCTTTTTGAATAAATTATAAATTAAGGATACAAGCAAAAAAAAAAAAATAGAAACACTACACAACCTCACAGATATTCATACAACCAAGTGGATGAAAAAGTGGTCTGGTCGTATCAATTTTCAACAGAGCTTGACTTTGGGTTAAAACCACTTAGTACGCCAAGACGGACAAGTGGACTGACCAATAGACATGCTTGAATCAAACAGGAAAACGATTCTGAATCGATCGATCGAAATTTAATGTACCCTCCTTGTACGACAAGTTACGTAGGGTTCATGATCCAGAGAGTGTTGAACGCACTTGTAGGAAAAGTCTCCGCAACTTGGGCTTACACTATATTGCTTTGTATTTAATGCATACACCAATGACAGCCCCAGCTCAAGCTTTCCAACAAACAGCTGCCGTTTATAGGAAGCACCACGAAAAGATGGCTGCTTTGGTACGTATATGAATCACCGAAGGTTCGCATGTGTTCGCTAATCAAGGAACGATGGAAGATTAGAAAAAAGATCGAAAATCTTTGACGACAATCGCGATATTCTGTCTGTGTATTAACGCTTATTCAAGACGTATGCAGCACGTTCGTAGATAAGCAGTTTTAGTTGACTGTTTGGGCCGTTGACGTAATTAAATTTCATAATGCATGAGTAGTGTTGAATAACTTATAGTTAAAGTTTACGAATCTTGGCAACATTGACAAATCTGGCAATGTAGCGCAAATGGTTACACTCTTAAATATGTACTCAAAAAAAAACAAAAAAAAAAAAATTCAATATTAAAAAATGTTTCCATCACTCTTATAAAAAAAAAAAAAAAAAATTAAGTTAAGAAAAAAATTTTCTATTGCAAAAATTTCCAAAAAATTTTCTATTCGGACACAAAATGTACAAAATTAATTTATTGGGTAAAAGTATTGCTAAACCTTCAAATATCGCTATTGATGTGAACACTTATCTGGCCTGCCGAAGGAGGTAAATAAATATAAATTTCGGGAAAGTAGGAAAAATTTTCTTAAATCCATACCAGGCCGTTTCTCAGTTTCAGCCCACAAAATGAAGTAGCGCCAGTGCCATGCATAACTATGAACAATGGTTGCGAAATGCCTGCCTTGGGCTTAGGTACTTGGGGGGTAAGAACAAAAATTATATATAATTAAAATTTTTAATTGATTGTAAATTCTTAAAATTCGCTCCCATAATAATTAAATGCTAATGATGATTTTGTTAACCTTGAAAAAGTTGGAAAGGGTAAAAGAAAAAGTGGACCAGTATGTATTTATAATATACATATATATATATAATATATATAATATATATATATATATATATATAAATGCAAATTTCTAGGTCGAACCCGTTGAAATGGTAAACATAGTCAAAAGAGCCATAGATTGCGGCTATCGGCATATCGATACAGCTCTCCTGTATAGAAATGAAAAACAGATCGGTCAGGCTATTAAGGAAAAAATTAAAGAAAAGGTCATTAAAAGGTAAAGTGGTTGTGTAAACATTTTTTTTTTTTTTCTTTCTTGGTATCTAATGTTATGACACTGCTTACGGCTTAGGGAAGACATTTTTCTTGTTACGAAACTGTGGAATACCTTTCATGATCCCAAAAATGTTATATCCGGTTGTAAGAAAAGTCTCAAAAACTTGGGCGTGGATTACGTCGACATGTATTTAATGCATACACCAATGGGAGCACCAGCCCAAAAGGACGATAAAATTTTCGCACCCACCAAAAATGGTAAACCTTTATTTACGGATACGGATTATGTCTGCACATGGCGAGCTATGGAAGATCTAGTGAAAAAGGGCCTTTGCAAAAGTATTGGAATTTGTAATTTCAATATAAAACAGTTGGAACGACTGCTAGAGTACGTCGAGATTGTACCGCAGACCCTTCAAATGGAACATCATCCATATCTTACCCAAAAGGAGTTGACAGGCTTCTGTAGGGCTTACAAAATTATCATAACTTGTTATGCGCCCTTAGGCTCGCCTAATCGTCCCTGGGCGGGCAAAGATACCCCTAAAATTCTTTTAAAAGATCCCCAGGCAAGTGAATACTCGAATTGTAGTGATTAATATGTTTCGGTTCAGTTCGTAATAAATTGCACATAAATAGGTTGCAAAAATTGCTAGAAAGCACGAGAAAACTCCTGGTCAAGTACTTTTGAGATATCCAATTGATCTAGGCCATGCTACAATACCAAATCCGGGAAAGGGAAAGCAAAACATGGCTGACAATATATGCATTTTTGATTTCTGCTTAACTCCCCAAGATATAGAGGCTTTGGATGCTTTGAATGCGAATGTTCGTTACTTTAAATTCACGGGGTCAGTACTCAATAGTATAAAAAACAAAAAATATTTTAATGATCGCTGTTCACTTTTTCATTGCCTATAGGAGTAATGGTCATCCGCATCATCCTTTCGAAACTCCTAAGTCATAAAGTCCTTCCAATTTCTAATATTTTTTTTGTATTATGAAAAATATGAGGAATTAGAAGGATTCTGAAATTTTCCCAATGATTTCGGTTTCATCTTTTGGCCTCAAACATATATACATATTTATTAAGCTTATGGATAAAATGAAACACAATTTTTTTACAAAATGTACTCATAGAAACCAAATCACAATCATGGTCATGCCATAGTCATATAAAACTAATATCCAGAAGATAAAATATTACGCAATAAACTGAAATTATAGAAAAAGAAAAATTTACAATTTGTTCGGTATCATTGATTAGATTACAAAAATGACATCATTGTAGAAATGATTCTTTATTTATTGATTTAATTAATTAATTAAATTCCGCTGCAGAACAAGTTATTATCCGAATGTAACCTACAAAATAACTTAAAATGGAGTATAGAGAAAAAAAAAAAAGAAATAAACATAAGATCAATATTTAATATGCACCAGAATTCAACTCAGCCCTAAATTAAGATACGGGGATATATACCGATGAATGCGTATGCTTTCTTCAAAATAGCCAAGAAATTACGTATGCATAGGTTGAATACAAAATCATCTTAGCAGACATTGGCAAACGGACAGAAAGACAAGCTTACAACGATTTAGAAAAAGCTTCTGAATCAATTTATGTAATAAAAAGTGAGTCTATCTTAAGTCTTGCTGGATGGCGCATACGGACGCTAAGTGACAGGGTGTAGAAATACCTTTGAAAGCTTTTGTTTATACTAAAAACAACATTACTTTGAAATTAATGTCAGTCAAAAGTTTTGTTAAATAAATAATCTTAAAAAAAACTCTGCAACACTTTAAAGAAAAGTCTTCACGCAATATGCATCCAACCCCGTTGTTAATCAAAAATATTCTAAAACCGTCAAATTTCGTTGCGGCTATCACTTGGGGAAAAACACGACATGTGTAAAAGGAAAACAATTTCTGAATCTCTCTATAAGATGGTTTTAAATTGCTCTTCCAGAGTTCGCAACGCGGCCACAACAAAATTGCCTACGTCATGTCTGAATAATGGATCTAAAATGCCCGCTCTGAGCTTAGGTACTTGGACGTGTAAGAACTAAAAGCATCGCAATAATTGGAACTGCATGTTGATTAGATATTAACCCGTTTCCATTTTTAAAGGCTACTGAAGCTTGACTAAAGCTAAAGCTCCCCCCACGGGACGGGTATGTAATTGTTCTATAGTGTCTTCTATGACAAAATGAGCTTCAAATGAATTTCTAGACAAAACCCGAAGAAATGGTCCACGCAACGAAATGTGTGCGTTAGAGATTGGTTACCGTCTTGTCGATACGGCTTTTTTCTATACAAAAGCGAAAAACAAATCGATCAAGCAATTAAAGCAAAAATTGAAGATAAGACCCTTAAGAGGTTCTTTATTGCTTACAAAAGCGATTTAATTTTTTAGATAACATTCTGTTCAACTGCTTGCATTTCAGGGAAGACATCTTTCTTGTTACAAAATTATGGAATAACTTTCATGATCCCAAATGTGTTAAAATTGCCGGCGAAACAAGTCTCAAGAACTTCTCGCGCTTCCGATTTATTTCTCATCATTCTTTACGCCAAATCATTCATCAGACCGGGCTCCAGTTCTTAAAAACGACTCTTAGTCGATAAACACGTGACAACAACATCAACGAAAATCTGAACCGCTAACGCTTTATTGACATCCCCTTTGTATTCTGTTGGTGTCGTGGCACTTCGTCATATGAAAAACTCCTTCTCTTATGGCTAAATAATGAAAAAAAGAAATCATCCGTTTGCGACGCGCTTGTTGACGCTAAATTCTTAAATAATATGTTTACATATATATAATAAGAAATTCACATATAATTGCTTATGTATATATGTGTGTGTGAGATATGAATATGAATGTATTTAAAACAAAGCTATTATTAAAAATGCAATGAGCCAGAAAGCTGCCATAATCACCATAACGTACGCAAGGGCATATATGTGTCATCAGTGAAAATAAAATATGTCTTTAGCAAAAAAAAAAGAAAAAAAAGAAAAAAACGAAGAAAATAAATAATAAAAGTCATGATAAGAGCATGTAGGAAATTGAAGCTATACATACATATACATATACATATATATATAAAAATATATTATACGTGTAAAAAGGGATGCAAAGAACATAACATATTAAAATAAATGTTTAAAGATTTTTTATAATGTAAGCACAATAAATATTTGCATTGGTTTACATGCTCTGCGTAAGGAAATCATTATTGCCATGAACATGGTGTGCGTGTAGCCGCCGACATCTGCATTTTCGTAGTGTTGCATTTATATTGTATATGTAAAATTTTAATAAATTCCGTAAAACATGCCTCTTATGAAAATTAAATGCAAATGTAGTTTTATGCAATTTCTGTTCTTTTACTTATGCTGTGCTATGTTTTCTCTCTTATTATTTCATTTTATTTTATTTTATTTTTTTCTTTTTTTAAGTTTTTATTTATCGTTTTTAACACATACGAACAAGAAAGAAACATGTCGCCAATAATTAACGAGCCGCAAGGTATCGTGTAAAGTAACAATCGATATTTTATAGCGAACTCTGAATTTTTATTCTTTCTTCATATTTAAGACCACGATTTTGTTCTTTTTTTTTCCTTTTTTTTGCAGTCGTTGAACTACATTGTCACGGCAAAAGAAATATGTCGCACTTGTTATTATTGTTCTTATAAGTTATATTATATAGGAATATATATATATATATATATCTTAACTGCTTACTTACATATACTGACATATTTATATTCCAAAAAGGAGTCGAAAGCGTGAAACATGAATGAATGAAAAAACTCANTTTCCTTTTTTTTGCAGTCGTTGAACTACATTGTCACGGCAAAAGAAATATGTCGCACTTGTTATTATTGTTCTTATAAGTTATATTATATAGGAATATATATATATATATATCTTAACTGCTTACTTACATATACTGACATATTTATATTCCAAAAAGGAGTCGAAAGCGTGAAACATGAATGAATGAAAAAACTCATAAGTATATCTGTAATAAAACCAAAAAAATAAAAAAAAAAAAAAAATAAAAAAAACAACTGAGAAAATGATATCCGGCCGCGATTGAAGCTTTTTTGTACCCAGCACCCTCTGATCCTGGTTAATAACATGTAAACTTGATATGGCTTCTGAAACTTCTTTCCGGAAGCTGCAAGGTTTTGAAAAACGAATGCAATATATTTAATATGTCGTCACACAGACAAGCTTAAAATGCTTTAGAATTCGATGCGCTAATGAAAAATATATAAAATTTATGCTGCCTCTGAAACTTCCTTCTGGGTGTTGCAAACGTTTTGACAAAACGAATACACATCTCATTCTTCGGTGATGGGTATAAAAAAAAAAAAATAATTTATTTCAATGGAAAATAACCATGAAATGCACATTTGACTCTTAACACATAGAAACAATTACCCTACAGTAGTAATTCCATAATACTCGTAATTCATAACATAAGCAATCGGTCAAATGCTATTTGACTTTGCTGTCATAGCCTTTGTTCGTTCGCTTGTGAAAATGAAAATATTAGGTATAACAGTTAATGTGACGTAATATTACTTGTATACTGGTATACGCCAACTCTTGAACATTGGTCGGTAGGTTGGCCTTTTTTGTTGTCCATTTAACAGGACTCCTCGTTGTTCGTTTTGCGTAGTTTGAGATGGGAGTCTTATCTCTTCCTCAGTACAATGGATAGATTGAAGCTCACTGATTTATCCTTTCAGCTAATGTGTACAGTTTTCATTAGATGGTCATTACCATTTAATTGATTTTGTCTCCTTCGTCCGTCCGATAAAGTCAGAAGCATTGTATTGCTTAACAAACTGCTAAAAATTTTTGATCTTCATACAGATACAAGCAAATCGAACGTAATAATTTTTTTTTGTATCATATATGATTTTTTTCTCATTTATTACTATTAATATAAAATATCAGACGTTAACCCATCAGCGTGTATCTTAATTTGGTGCTTAGTTGAATTCTGGTGTATGTTATAAGTTGAAACATATACATATGCATACATATACGCTAAAGACTTTTTAAATATATATATATATAGACATATATATATATAGACATATATATATATATATATACTTTTATATGTATATGTACTTTTATTTATATGTATGTACTTTTATTTATAAGTACATATACTATATAATAGAAAGTCAGATAAAATCTCAAGGACAATTTAAAAACATAGTGAATCAAAATAAATAAATAAAAGTTTCGTAATGATTTCATTGAATTAAACTCAGCCTTCCCACTTCATATGAAGTTTGAGTATCGACGTTCTTCTCGGATTCAAGTTTTTCGAATGGATCTTCAGTTGCCTTATACTGCACCCGTAAACTCTCATCAATCTTTCCAACCCCATAGATATATCGATAATCTGTATGACCTTCTTTTGAATATGTTGAATGTCCGGGTACCGAAGATAGCTACACTTCATTGCGCTTCCGTAGCTCATTCACATATTCCATCAAAGGCTTCCATGGCCTTTAGAACAACTTGAATGTCGCACTAAATGAGATTAAATCTCTCCTGCATAGTCTTTTTAGACATTCTAAAGCACGTGTAGAGGACTGCATAAACTTCTGCTTGGAATATTGAGGAAGTATGTCCAGCGGTATGGCCCAACCAATGGAACTAACCTCAAACTTGAAGGAAAAAAATAATAGCGTTGACTGTCGCTGCCGCAAAGCTGCGCGACTACCTTTTCACGAACGCGATAATACTTTTTTTTATTCAACTTCACCTCCCTCGCCCTTGTCTGAACCTTACAAAAATAATTTTTTTCATAAATGATTTCCTAATTTATGGCAACATTTCGCTTTGTTGTACGGTTGTGCTAGTAATAATAGTGACAGTGTGCGCATAAAAGTGCGTATTTTATAATTGAGTTTATTTGTTGTAAATAAATTGATTTCCCTTTTTCTCGTGTGTGACTGCTATTATGCTATTGCGTTATCTAAGTTCGCACATCAAATTAAATGCCGTAGAAATTATTTTATTTATTGAATTAAATTGTTTTTGTTTACAATTGTTTTTGTTTTTTTTTTTTTTTGTTTTCTTGTTTATTATTATTTTCTATTATGCATGTATGTATGACTGATAAGCATTCGCCTAAGTACGCGCGCACATGTGTGTTTGTATATGTGTGTATGTATATGTTTGCGTTAAAGCTATTTAATGAAATATCAAAAATCAACAACTTTATTATAACAAAATACCACATACTACTAATATACCACAAAAAACAACAACAAATGTGGTAACACATCATCACATTACACACGCAACACACAAAGTCATGAGTATAATGAATTGATTGAGTAAATGGAACAAATATCACATTAACTGTCTAGTACATATATGTATGTATATATGTATGTATGTATGTATGTATGTATTAGTTCTGGTAGGTGCTTGGTTTACATTATAGGATGCACTTACTACATACATATATTTGCCATCATTCATGTAACGTGAAAAATATCATCATCATAATAATGATAATGATGATGATGATGATGATGATGATGATGATGATGATGATGATGATGATGATGATGATGATGATGATGATAATGATGATGACGACGACTTTCCTGTCACATGACTGACTAAGTTGAAATTTCATTGCGTAAAGTATGAAATATCGTTAACATATATCTGTCAAAACTATCTAGCATTGCAATAATAATAATTTTGCTAGAAGCTCTTACTAGTTGTAATAAT
>KK502509.1:70375-86449 GCA_000688735.1 Glossina austeni
TCTTTTGCAAATGAAGTTGTTTGGATTAAACACACACTAAATAGTTGTTTTGATTAAGAATAATAAATAAATAGATGGCAAGGGTGTGATTTTGTTCATGTCGTATAAGTGATAATATAAGATCATTATATTTTCACTTATACGCTGCGTGTTTTTTTTTTTAAAAGCTGATAACGACACACTTATCTCTTTTTAGATTTGAATAACACTCATACGTCTCAGTTACTGCATTTTTTTTTTTTAAGAAAAGTAATGAATATATTGTTAGGACATTTGTCTGTCATTACTAAAAAGATATTATTAACAGCAAATAATATATCATTCAAACTCATCCGTACGAGTAGCCGAATAGGAAAAGGATCGCGACTAACAACTCATTGGTAGCGGATTTAAACCTCAAGGGTATGTGATCTGATAAGTTATCCGATAGTCTTTTAAATTCATGCTTTACAAATTTATTCAAATAAAATTAATCAAAATACATAAAAGAAAATGATTTATACAAAATTTAAAGTATCTTGAATTTTTCTACCCTTTTCGCACGATAATTGTTTCCTAAAAATTTCAACTGAATAAAATTTAAAATGAAAATCTATCAGTAATTTTTGCTTTTTCTGCATTCAGTGAAAATAAGACGACGATATTGTTTAAAAATTTTGTAGTATATTTTGTTATTGCGTCGCACATAAGCCACTAAATGCCATTGACTATCACACAGCGTATGTAATGCTAAATGAAGTTTATTTTTTTGTCCGCCGTTTTCTCTTTCGCTCTTGTGTATTGAATTTTGCTTGCCGCAACTTTTATTATTCGTCTTTTATGTTTTATAAATTAATGCATTCATTGATGGCGGGATAATCACCTAAAACAGTCGACTATGCTAAAATATGCTGAATATTAGAGTATATGTAGAGATGCGTGCATGTACCAAATCTGCATAATATTAGCATAAATACCTAGGCAAGTGCATCCAAATGTGTATCGTAACTATTTATATTTCTATGTATTGTGTGTGTGTTTGTGTGTGTGTGAATTTTGGGGGATAACTCATAGACATATATATATATATATATACATATATATATATGCGTATATTTTATGTGGCAGACAACAGCTGTTTTAAATTCTACTGTGACACTTTGAATCTTTACGTACACATTCATACATATGGTTATGGGAGCACATTCACTCTCGCGTGTTTGTCTATTTTCTGAATACGCTTAAAGTGTTATGCTTGCCACTATAGCATTCGTTCCGTTATGCTTCGTTTAATATTCAAATTTTTAATGGTAGTTATTTTAACATTATGCGTTTTTAGAAATACGCACACACACACACACACACACACACACACACACACACATACGTATATAAATAAATCAGCTTTGTGCTGTGTGCATGTATGTATGTATGTATGTGCGCGCGCGTGTGTGTATGTGCTTTCAAATTATATTAGTGCGTTAGTTTAATACGTATTTGATTCCTTGCCTGCATATACCTATGCTTTTGTGTGGATAAACGCAGTTATGATTGCATCACTTTTGGCGCACAATTATTATTTTGCTTTTTTGGTTTATTTATGATTTAATAATGTTTTGAATATTTGATGCTTGCAGATCCACTACATCGAAGAATATGTTTATTTTGTCGTTGGGTTTGTAACAAACAAAAAAAAAATTGTGAAAATATGCTTGTAATCGAAGTGAAATTAAATTAACAAGAAATCTCTCCAAAGTGCCATGAAATTCTAAAATATTTAAAATTTTCTAATTTTGATTAAAACGAAAATCTGTCTGAAAACAAGTAAACTTCAGTTAGTGAAAAACAAGTAAGATAAGCAATAAAGTTCCTTACATGAAATATGTATCTAAACAATGGTATAGCAAAAATTCGAAGCTGGCTTATCTGGCCTTGCGTGACAACAACATGAAAGATATGAAAAAAAGATATCCCAGCGATACGTTCTATCAATATTTGAAGGCATGTACGCAAGTATTTCAATTTTCAAGTTTTTTTGCACGGCATTTAATACCGCAGCGTTTGCGAATTTTAATCGGAATATGCAAACGACAAGTATCTCAGGTGCGATCTAAAACTTGTTCGTTGTTACACATTGCTCTCTTAGCTGGCATATAAAATTCCATCGTTGACAAATTCTATATTGCAGACCAATGAAATTTTGCATAAAATCTTCAAATAACATTATTTTGACATTTAAAAATGCTTCAGGGAATAAATATAACACAAAGGACTTAAGTGGATATTGAAAACATGCAATTATAAGAAATAAAAGCAAATTTTTTCTAACAAATTTGTGACACCTTTTTTGTACCCATCATCGGAGAATGGGCGGTATATTCGTTTTTTCAAAACGTTTGCAACGCCCAGAAGGTGGCTCCACAGACACCATTCCCCCCACACCAAGATATATATATATATATATAAGCATGTCCGCCTGTCCGTCTTGCTGCCTGTCTCTCTGTGTATAGTCTGTCTTAAGCATTAAACATAAAGCTATCGGCTTCAAATTTAGCAGAAACACGCGCACGCACGTTGGTATTAAAAGTGGGCCAGATTAGTCAAAGGACACGCCTATAATACGAGATAAATTGAGAACACCTCGGTTTTTCAAAGACAACAGAAAACTTGTTTTTAGTTCATTACTCATACAACAGATAAATCCACAAAATCGTTAAAGTGTATTCTGTGTGTGCGTTGCTGTAGAATGGAAAAAATTGAACACGCCTACCCAATATTATAGGACATCGAAATTTAATATTTTTCCAATACCTCTGCAAAGTGCAGAAATATGCTACAAAAACCCCATAAAGTATTCAAATTTTTGGACAGTTGCAGATTCTAAATTCGCCTAAGAATGTTCGTCTGTTCATTTGTTCGTGTGTCCGTCTGCCCAACTGTATAGTATCTGCGGTAAACATTCTCCCGTTTGCAAAAATGAAGACGTCGCGTACAAGCTTGTAAAAGAATTTGAAAATGACGCAAACTACTCGCGCCTAACACGCCTAGCACACCCACCCGCCCCCACGCAAACCAAAGCAGTGAACGCGTTTGCTTCCTTCTCTCCTGATCGTTGCTTATAAACTACAACAGATGCACGCTGTAAGTTCCCACGAAATTACTTTACAAAAATAGGATAACGGTGATGGGTATAAGAAATTCGGTTACAACCGAAGATAATTTTCTTCCTTTTTAATTTGAGCTTACATTTACAAGCCATCGAAACCGACAAATTCTTGCACGCTTTCAATAAGTTTGCAATGCATAGCGCTTTTTACAACGGTCAGGTAAACTATTACTGTGTTTTTGTAATGTCTAGGTGTCCGTCCACCCATGACTGGTTATTGAAATTTTCAAATACACAAAAAATGAAATAAAAAACTTACTTGAACCTGAACCTGAACCTGAACTCATGGAAATGTGAACTCAAACCCCGTTAGTAAAATGATTCGCAGATTCTTCACTTGGTGGTGGTGGTGGATGATTTCATTTTTTTTTTTACGCACCTATCACACTATTTAATCAACGTAATTGATAGATTACTGCTATTCTGATCAGGTCCATGCGTCACGAATGGAAAAATAGGAATCTGTTGTTAATAAAAAATAAAAAAAAACTCTTCTCGTGTGTTAGGTGCAAAGAAGATACTGCGACATTTATGTATGTATAACGTCACCCCTTGGTTATTGCCATAAAAATGCAGTTCTCGTTAGTGTAGTGTTTTTTTTCTTTTCATTTTCATTTTCCTTTTCCATTTTTTTTTTTTTTTGTTGACCGCCTGTTCATGGGGCAGCATTAATATAAAAGTAAGGAACAATAAAATTTTTCGTATTAATGATCATTGAATGGATTTTTGTATTGGACACCCAATAAAATTATCTGGATGGATGGAGTGGTTGTAAAAGAAAAATGCAAAACAAAGAAAACTCAATGCATCACAACAGAGAGAGAGAGAGAGGATACATGTGCGCTCATGTCCGAACCTGTACATCTGCACATTCTTGTATTTACACATTTGTATGCATTTTAAGTACGTCGTAGAAAGAAACGATTGAAGTGTGTATAATAAAAAATAAAAAGAAATAAAAACAAAAAAACAAAAAAAAAAAACAGAAAAGAAAAAAGAAAAAAGGAAAAAGGAAAACACGTCACATGTGAACAAATGTTTTTCGTTCTTTATACACATAAATAAAATAATACAAAAACAGTAAAAGCAATAATAACAACAACAACAACAACAACAAAAACAACAGCATCAGCATTATTCATTAACACATACTGAAAGTGTATTATTTGAAAAGACATTCTCATAAATTATTGATAAATTGCAGATGTGGACTCTGTGATGAGTTTTTTAAAAAAGTATAAAAAAAAAAATGAAAACATTGAAGTGAAGAATAAAAAGTGAATTTTTTATTTTTATTTATAGGGTTTGGGATAAATCGGGAGTATAATAATAATGTTTTACATTACAAACGCATAGTCGTCCTTAAAAATAATTCCATATCAGTAGGTGAATAGCGTTACATCAACGTATCAAGTCGTTCTTCATTTTGAATTTTTGCTTTGATTTTGTTACTGGACCACAAATAAATGGATATCGAAGGAAAACTAACGTAATTTGCAATTTAGAAACCGGTTATACATACATTTATAGCTGCAAGCGTATCATTTATTCTTCCATAGAAATGGTCGCGCATATCATTCATACCACTGAATAGGATATAGAAGCATGAGTAACTTTTAGCGAATTAATGTCTGACTTTTGAACTCTCTCATGGCTTTTGTGTAATGTATGGGCAAAATATAAGTACCATCCCAAATATGGTATGTGTGTAGGGTAGGTATGGTAGGTATGTATATATATGAATAGATGTATGATGGTATGGTATACGCGTGTGTGTGTGTGTGTGTGTGTGTGTGTGTATACGGGGCATACGAGCAAGCTACAGTTCCTCCGATGAGGCCCTGCTGATTAGTGGTACCATTAAACCACTTACACGAATGATTATCTTTACGCAGTACAAGCGCCATACAAAGAAGGCTGCAAGGCATTACAAGTGAGGGGAATGGTGAGAACGTGGGAACATATCCGTGAAAACCAGGTAGACATGGAAGTTGACTCCGGTCAATGAATTCTTAGGCAATTTGTTGACATTTACTATTACATTATTTCGTTGTTCATGGGTGCGGCTGATCGTACTTACATAGGTTAAAAATCGGAACCAGCCCTTCTAGGGTGTCTTTACTAGATAGATTGATCATGCATTTTCCATCTCTCCGCCACCACCACCATGACAGAGAATACAAAGGAAGCCGGCCCAAGCTCTGGCAATCTTGCCGGAACAGAAGAAACAGAACGCGATTAGAGAGCTGATCACTAATATAATAAAGAGACAATGAATTTAAGAGCGCCAACGCATTCGATTACATGATATATAAGTCGATGCTTTTCTACTCAAAACATAGAATATCTAAATACATATACATGCACCTGCACATGTATAGTCAGGTTAGATTAGATTACAATCATAGGAAAGAGGTTTACGAGTCAAGGTAACTGAAAGCAAAAAAAATAAATAAATACATATGTAAGCACTTGCACACACATATATACATAAAACTAAAGCATGGACGCATAAGTGAACTAAAAAAAGTCATAAGCTCTTCTTCTGATTTCGTAAACCTAGTCGTGAGTGGACAAATGGTAGGGTAAGGTGAGATTACATGTAACATAAATAAATAAGAAGAGGAAACGGCTTCTTTGAAGACAAGTTCAACCGCTTCAAAAATTTAGTTCCCTCTCCTTACAACGCAATGCAATGTAAGCCTTAGAAAATCCGTCCGTCATTTGCGATCATGCAGATCGCAAATTATCTCTTCTTGACCTGTTGACAAATCAGTCCGTGCTACCTATTTTGGATTTTATTCCTTCAACTCGTATTCGCATTAAACTTTATGACTAATTAAAGTTATTATTAGGCTCAATACCTTTTAGACGTCATTTGTGTATCCTTGATCCTTGGTAAAGTGTTAATTACAATTTTTTTTGCTTTTTATTTTAACTTTAGCCTTTACAATAATTATAGATTTGCATACGTATCGTGTCCTAAATTTTAGTAAAGTTATTATTAAAATTTATGATATTGAAAACTTAAAGATATATATACGACAGATTTATACATAAGCCAGGTAATAACATACAAGCCGCCGGTTACAAATTAATGAGCATACTTTAAAAGTGGAACTCATTGCTCTTAATGGTTATGGAGGACATATAACAGGACATATACATACGCAGGCAAGACAAGAATTTATGATATAGTGATGTGTGCCTATCAGCGACTCAATTTGCTATCTCTATGTCTATAAGTGCGTGCATGTGACTGGACGTATGTGTGTGCGTGTGCGTGTGTGTGTGTGTGTGTGTGCGTATGTGTGTATCTGCGTTTGCATAAGTACACACATTCCTTTGCACCAAGCACCAAGCAAATAATTCATTAATGGACATTATTAAGAGCAGCTAATGGACGACAATAGCCATAAATGTTCTCCAACGGCCTTAAGATTACGCTGCTGCCGAATATACTCGATATCAACTGTGAGTGTCGTCCTCGGCCGATTGTAAGCATTAATTTTGAAGAGTATGGTATCTGAATAGGTTTTGCACATACGCGCACACAATCATATATGTGATGCGATATGTATACATATATACGCGCCAATCTAAAGCTTTATAATACAAGAACAACAAAAACAACAACACGATCATCAATACAACCTATAAACTCTCACCCATGAAACTTGATTGTATTTTCCTTTAGTGGATATAAATGTAATAGTGCAAGTGATGTTATGTTTTATTGCGAAACGTGTACGTCGTATTCAAACTTATACGCATACGTATGCGTATATATATATATATATATATGGATACGTGCAAGTACTTTTACGCGTATATACACATATATGTATTTATTTATTCACCTGCAAGCATTAGTCCCGTGATGAGAGTGATTTCCGTTTTAAAGCCTTTTGATGTTCGTTCTTACTCTTCTAATAACAATGATTGGGCGAAAGCATTAGTATATAGTTGTTGTTGTTGTTATTGTGGTTGTTGTTGGTCATTGTTTTAGACCGTTTACTAGCACAAGGACCGTGCAGGCATTAGAGAATTTATAAAGGATGGGGGAAAAAGAGACGGAAAGTGAGATAGAGAGAGTGGGAGAGAGAGAGAGAGAGCGAAGCATAACGAACATTGATTATTAACAACATTTACAACATGCACCAAAGCACTAAAGCGCTAACATTCGAGCGACATGTTTTAATTTGCTTGAATGCTTTTCACAACAACTTTAACGCAATCAATACGTAAGCACTAAGTGAAGAGTAATTTTCTCATATAAGCATGTATAACAATAGCGCACATATATATATATATATATATATATATATACATAAGCAGTTTTACATTCACAAGCACAATCTTTCGTAATGTCGCTGTACGCGCATCTAAATCTTGTTTCATATAATAACGTTTTCATGTTTTAGTTGTTGCTACTTTTGACCGTGTTGCGATATCCTTTTAGAACCGTAACTAGCGTAAAGGCTTCCGCTATTGTTATTGTTTTCTATAATAACACAATTATGGCAGGAAAAATTTTAACACCACTTTATGAATTAATGCAGAAGATAGAATCAATCGGGTTTCACAGTTTGCTAAACAAGCAGCATTTCCCCATGCGAAGTCGACTTTAAGAGCAGCAGCGATAAGCCTAAATAAGATAAAAATAAATAGATTGAAAATTATTATTCGTCCTGGGTTAAGGAACGTAGTCAGGGTCTCAATCACAAACCTGTGGCCACCTCACTATTTCTATCCATTTTCTCAATCCTTTCTGACCATTTACGTGTTCTCTCAACGAAAAATTTTGTAAGAACGAAAATTTTTCTTCCCTTGATTTATAAAGAATTTTTTACCCTTTCGCCTTAGTACGATTTGCGGTAAACTGACTGCCAATAATAAGAACTTTTGATTCGTTAACTACTCTTAATTAAAGGGTGTGAAAATAAATTCCAATTTAATTACTTAGCCAAGACAACTGCCACCTTTTCTAGGACAACTCTGTTAAGTAGTTAGGATCAAGTTATGCTCCGATTTGGGAGAGTATTAAGAATTAGGGCCCTTACTGAGGGCTATTAAGGCAGTTGGTAGGTGTCTTTGCTATTTAAATTTGCATTTGTTTTCACACCCTTTCCTCATTATAGTAAAATATGTGTCTAATTTTTTTGCCTTCAACTAAAGCGGTAGAAACCAGAAGTTCCTTATGAGAAATACGAGGACGTGATCTTCAATTTTTATATACATATATACATTTTTATATACATATTTTATGTACATCACACCAAAAAAAAATAGACTCTGCCTCCAAATTTCGGAATTTGCAATTTGCATAAATACGTATCCGCATCCATTATAGAATAAATGCATCATTTTCCCTAACAATAGGGAGGAAATACAGTCGAGGCTGTTGCCCTACTATAAATAAATTCGAAATATTTAAACATTAAAATTTTATGTTGAATATTTTATTTCATTTTGAACTCGTCTTTCTTTTCATAAAACGTTTATTATATTTCTTATAAATGTCCGTAAGAAATATTTTATACCTATAAAAAGTATATATATTTTATATATAGTATATTTTATTATAGTATTCTGCATACATATATATAGTATTCTGCATACATATAAAGAAAAGCAAAATGCGACGAGAATCGTATTAAATCATTTAATAAAATATTAAATACTTATAAATACTAATACATAGGCATATGCACTTCAATAAAATTCACTTCAATATAGTTTTAAATAAAATTAAGAATTTTAAAAGTTTTCTTCAAGGAAATAAATAAATGTAGACTTAATAATAAAAATTTCAGTATATATTAAAAAGCATAATAAATGAATTATTTTTAACTTTTTTTTTTTTTTTTCTTTTAATGCCAGATAAACTATAAACTAAGTGAAGAAATCATTTCTCAAAGAAATTAGAAAATATTTAAAGTCTTCAGAGTAAATAAGTTAATTAATTATCTTTTTGCTACATTTTATTCATTTAGGGTAAGTCATTTTTAGTCATATTATCATATATAGAACATACATTCCTTTCAATATTTCTTACCTCAAGTTTTCTACAATAACATCACCACTTAGGACTATTTCGCAGAAGAAGTTCGTTTTGAATCCATTATCTTAAGATCAAGTTCGGCTGAATATAGTACCCAGATATAGTACCCAGAAATAGATACAAACTATGTGTAGTCTTAATCAAACTTAGGTTCAGAGACGCTTAAACTTATGCTTCCATCTGTCCGCTCGTTCATTCATTTCGCTGTCCTTTTCTTTAGTTCCAGAAACGAAAAGTTTACATACTTAGTGTGAGTTGTTGATCAAAAATTAAATGGACATATTACACACCCACATTCACACATAAAAAAATCCATTCGAAATTTTAAGGAAAAAATGAGCCACATCTACCTACAAACGTGCCCAGTGCAAGCAAAAAATATCAACTTATAACCTATGAAAAAGTGAGCGGGCGAAATTATCGCGCTAAAATTTTGCTAAAATGCCACCAAAAGATTCCAACTGACACATCCATAACTAATGAAGTACTCCAAAGCTCTTGTCTATTTGTAAAAGCTTACCCTTAAGACCATTTTACAAGAATTTCATAAGAACGCTCCATGACACCCCCTTTCTCTTCAATATAATAGAGTCTACGAAGAATCATTTTTCAGTTTCTTTGTCCAATATGTTTAACCCGAATGCTACCAGGACGTCTCGTTGAGTCACATTTGAGCTCTGAATTTAAATTTTTTGATTCCAAAAATGTCCTTTTAATTCACGTTAAATTAACACTAAATGATCACTAAAAAAAGAAATTATTTGTAAATTTAAAGTTACTTATAAAATCAAATTTAACCCTTCTCGTACCCTCCTCGTTTTATAAGGAATCCTACCACGATGTGCCTAACAGTTATACAATCAGAAAGAAATCTTATATATTGAACAGGAAGGATCCAATCGAGGGTAACATTTAATTTTAATTTAGAGATGCATTGACTAACTTTGCCCACGAACCACGAACTAAAGGAAAGTTCAACAAGTACATTTTTTCCTATCCTTTGAAGGCTTTTCTTTTTTTATACAATTCCTGCGTGTAAGACTTGTTTAGATAAATGGATTAAGTAATCGCACGATTGTCATAAATAAGTCACTATGAGACACGTCGTGGTAAGATGTGATTATTAAAATAGGAAAAGAGGTTAGGGTAAATAAAAAAAAATTTTAATCAAAATCTTCATATAAAAATCGCAAATAATTTTCAGGCATTTTCTGTTAATAGAATACTTTGTCGCATAATACTAAAATTTCGAATTGAATTTAAACAAAAAGTAAATTGCAAACACTTTACAAATAAAAGAAAAATAAATTCATCCTATCGTAGAACCTGTTTCCGATACTTTTTGATCAGAAATAAGCCACAATAAAATTTTTTATTACGCAAATAAAAGAATTTTTAATGCCTGGCAAAGCGGTTAAGACCAAAAATATGTTTTTTTCCAAGTCCACTATTAAATAATCTACAACCAGCTCGCTTAACACAGATATTGGTATAGTAAGTTTTTAAAATGTCGGGGAAGTGATCGAAAAAATGTTGCGATCTGAATCATTTTCAACAGAGCTCGCCCTTGAGCCCAAACACGCCGGCGTACTAAATTTCATTGGTATAACTCCAAAATTGCGTCCTGTAGGTTGAACAAAATAGACCAAGAGAGATAGACGGACAAGCTTGAACCAATTCAGTAAGTGATTCTCATGTAGCATTATCGATCTATCGCACTCTACCGTGATTTACAATTTACGCTAAGTTTACATTTCAACATAATGTGGCACCTAACCTAGTTACGATAGCCTAATTTAGTTGTAATCCACATAGTCGTAATTCTAGTAATAACCCACTTTACTTGTATTAATTGCTTAAGTTAGCATTAAATTATTTATTATATAAGATACTGACCCTCAATTTGGTCAGAAGTAAATCAGAAGTAAATCAGAAGTAAGTCAGAATTAACTCAGAAGTAACTGAGAAGCAATTTAGATTTACATTAATAAATAAAGAATTAATTTTAATCAGAAGACTTTTAAATTTGTGCGGATTCACTACACTGAATCGATCTCGATTCTGAATTGCCGCCTATTGGTTGAATACAAAAAAATAAAAAAGGAAGTGGACACTTACGCTTATAATCACTTTCTTAATCAATCGATACAATAAAGGGGCGGATCCTTTCGACTTCCTCTGGTTGTTACATACGGCTGCACAAACTAAATATCATCTTGTCTGCATACAGGTGGCATAGGGTATAATAAAAAAACTGTTGAACTGCTGAAATCTTATAAGAATTTTGTCATTTCCTTATTTAACTTTTTCTTTCTTAATCTTCTCTTATTAGGCTTTTCTAATACGAATCGAACAAATATAAAATAAAATGCGATTAAAATAATAGTAATACTCTAGTAATACTCTAGTAATACTCTAGTAATACTTCATTCTACTAGAAGTAGATATAAAATTAATTTCATATACAAGTTGTTGCGCTTTTCTTTACGATTAGATTGCAAGGCGTGCCGGCAAATCTCTTTTGCAAGTCGACAACACAATTGTATGCAATGCCCGCATAATAGTTACGCGTATATATGTTTGTGTGCGTTTATACACAAATGTTATATTAACAGCTTAATAAAAATAATAATAATAAACGGATGTATATGCCTATAAAGTAATAAAGGGAAGAAAAAATTTTCCATTTCCTCTTTAGTGTAAAAAAATAAACGAGCTGCTGCTTGAGCGAGCTTCATTCACTTTCTGGCTTTTTAGTCTGCTCCTCTTACGTTATTGTATTGAATACAATTGTCACGTTGTTTCATTTGTTTCACATGCACTTTGATGTCGAACATACCATACATACATACATACATACATACATACATACATACATACATACATACATACATACATACATACATACAGACGTCACATATAGAGTGCACTCAGTATTACGTAGTGCAGTTGCAGTTGCTGTTGTTGTTGTTGCTGTTGCTGTTGCTGTTATGCTGCTGCAGCTGTAGTGTGCCTTTACCGCACTTTACTTTTACTTTGTTATTATTTTCACTGAAAGTTTCCCTTACGGAAATGAATTTTCCTTTATTTTTACAAAATATATATATAAAGGGTATGTGTTCACAGGTCTATATGTGTTTTTGTGTATATATTTGTATATGTTTGATATGTTTGTGTGATTATGAATTAATGCATATTACGGAAAACTCTTTGTACATATGAAGACAAATACTAACAGAGACAGACTTTTTAATGCGGTAATAATCTTTAATTAAAATTTTATACAAATATGTAAATATATTCAGATGTGTGTGTGCGTGTTAATATTTGGAAATTTATTATTTATAAACTAATTTCCTAAAAGCTTATGTGAATTCGTAGATAGAACATTTTCTTCTTTCTTCTGACTTTCTTTCCTTCTCTCTTTGACGAAAAAGCAATAAATTGCATTTGAATTATCTAAGTTCGTTCCTTATTCCCTGGAAATTTTGATTCTTCCCTTTCTTTTCTTTTTCTCCATACGTCTGTTCCATTCGTTCACATCTATAATCATTTAAATGCACGTTTACATATATATATATATATATTCATATGCATGTATTTATGTATTTATGTATGTATATATGTATGTATGCATGTCATGTGTGTACATGTACATTATGTACATTATGTATATCTTTATAGCAAAGGAAACCGTATACTAGATTTATCGTTAATAAATTAATTAAAACTACACCACATGCAAATGTATTTTATATAACTTAGCAAAATATTCATATAATTAATTAAATATAAAATTCTCTCTTTGATATCGAATATTTATGTGATTTTATCATTAAAATATAGGAAAGGTTCGTAATTAACAGGTTTATGGATATAATCTTTTAACACCGCTACTGTTATACTATATATATGAAAAGTATGCCTGTCCTGTGTGGTTGGCAATCGCTCTTAAACGAATCCCAGAAATCATGTACTCATCCAAGTCAATGATTTTCGTATATCATAAATCATTCTCTCTCTCTCTCTCTCTCTCTCTCTCTTTGTCCTTTCAATCGGCAATAAACTTCACTTTATTTCGAAAAGTTGCGCAAATGAATATTTATTTGCAAGCGTAAGAGTTTATTTTATTAGAAATGATTGTTAATGCATTAGAGAGATATTTGACTACTGATCCTCATTATTTCAATTTGCCGGGAAAGTCATTTTATTATGGAATTTCAAGATCCAAGAGATTACAATGTTACTATGAAAATGCGTCATTTACGTCACATCATTATGTAAGAGTTTTTTTTTACACAAATGTGAGCAAACAATAAAAAATAAAAAATAAAAAATAAACTGTATTTACTTCCTTCTTAATTTTTCGTGTCATAAGCGCAAAAAAAGATCTAAGATGATCTTGTTAATCTTGCTTCTTTCTTCGTCTTCGCCTTCTTGTTCCTTCCTAATCTTCTTATTTATATATCCTCTCAATCCAAACATGCGATATGCCCTAAAAATCAGAATATTCCGCTATAGCCACTGTTTGTGTGGATTACCCCGCCTCTGCAGAATTGTCAGATGATATTTATTTATTTATTTATTTATTTATTTATTCTACCTATACAGGAACTCAACTAAAAAGAAATGACAGTCGAGTTCAAATGACTCTTAAAGTCAATCTTAAATTAATTATTATTAAAACTTCGTATAAGTACAATAAAACGAATAAGAAGAAAAAAAGGAAGAAAAAAGAAAAAATGCATGTACACAATTAGCACAGAGCCACACCCACAACCGGTACAGGACCAAATTGCAAATGAACCCCTCAGCCATCGGAAACATGCATAAGCTTGGCAACCGTTATGATAGTTAACAACAATTCATTTTCGAGTCCTAATGACTTTTTAGGGTTAAAAGCTAGTTTAAGTACGACACTGGTAAACCTCGTGTGTTAAGGAATGTTGCTTTAAGGGACTTTAAAGAGTCCGATAATGAGAATAGGTGATAAATATAAATTTACTTACTAGCGAATTATAACATCCCCAGTAAGTGAACTTTAAATGGAGACTTGCTTGCGCTATAATTTTATTAAAAATCATAAAACGTTCATTACTTAAATACTTTTGAAATTTCCAGCTTACTATAAGGATAGAAGGAGCACTAATTATGTTCTCCTTCCCAATGAAAAAGTGTAGATTGTATGATCGGTGCTTTAGAGCAAAATATCTTGCAATTTATTTGAAGAAAAAATCGGTGAGGGTAGCGTACATGATAATAAGACGATCTTTATGATTTATTTTGCCAGGTTATTAAAATATCCATAGAAGATTTTATATCACCGATATGCGTGGTATTTGATTATTTTTCTTTTTTTTTTTGTCCTCCTATTCTTATCTTTTTCATTATTCCATTATTTTATTTCGAAATTTTCACATCCCTTACTTTTAAATCTAAAGTATTTTTTGTTTTTTTTTCTTACTCTCACTTGCATTATATGCAGCAGCGTGTATGGACCACATAGTTAACTCGATAGTGTCAAATAGTATGAAATGCGAAAACATCAAACATCGACACCATTAACAAAAAAGCATACGAAATAATTCCAAATAATTTTGTTTCGTTGCCTTTTTCTTATTGCGTTACTTTAGTCATTTTATGTAAAGGATAAAAATAAAATAAAACAGACTTCAAATTTTCTTTTTTCTTTTTTGTTCTTTAGTTTTTTGAAAGGCAGGAAAACACTTAAACAACGTAAAGATAATATCATAACATTTTTAAATAGAGAGGGGGAAGCGAGAGTGGGGGCGATTTTCTAGGTCGGTCGCGTATATATACGCTTCTGCTTGTTATATCATTTTATTAATAATACGCGGCATGACATCCACTACCAAGCAGTCAGCCATATCAACTTGCAGGGGCATAACAAAGCGTAGGGCCCTTGTTGTTGTGCATGGCGTTGATGATGACAATAATGTTTTTTTGCATGCTTATCGTTGTTAGTGTTGGTGTTGTTATTGTCATTGTTGATTTTGATTATGATACTGGTACCGTTGCAACTCTACTGCTACTGCTACTAATGATGACTTTGATGATGTTGATAACAATGCAAAGCGACGTTGCTATTAGCTCGGATAGTAAAGAAACTGCTCGCTCTTTAGCGAGCGACTCCCGCATGCATACGGGGGTCTAAGCTATTATTGCCCTTGTTTAACTTTTCTGTTCCTGCTGCTACTTTTTATTATACTGTTGGTCTCTTCTTTTATTAATATTGAGATTTAGATTGCCCATAACTGTCAAAGCAATAAATTTTCCATTTTGCTTGAGCACCACTTTCATTATAAGCTGCAAACAATTTTCTCATCCAACCATCCATCCATCCATCCATCCATCCATCTCCGCCAATCTTTATAACAATCAGTCTAACCAGACGAACTTATAGACTGACTGACTGACTGACTGACTGACTGACTGCCTTCATCCATTTAGTTTTATACGGTTTATATTTCTAGCTATTTGTTTGTACTACATATGTGTGTCCTAAGTTAGTCATTGCAGCAACATTCAGCATCAAATTGTTAGTTTGTAGTTTTCCACTTCTATATACTTCGCCTGGTTTTTTTTCTCAACGACAAACAGTTAAAAAAAAAAAAAAACATTTTAGAAAAACCGGGAAAAAACTTGTCATCTAGTTTGTGTTGTTAGATGACGGTTAACTCCTTTCTTTATATTTTATATCTGTATATGCATATCGAAAATATTTATATATATATATAGAGAAAAAATAAAAATAAAAAAAATAAAAAAAAATGAGGAAAAATACTAATAATAAAAATGTAAAATCAAAAATCATTCGGTTCAAGTATACTTGACTTGATGTTTT
>KK502509.1:88989-99343 GCA_000688735.1 Glossina austeni
ATGATGATAATGATGATGATAATGATGATGATGATGATAATAAAACGTGCCAAACTAAAAGAGAGAGCGTCAAAAAAAAAGTCACAAAGCATTGCACGCTAACGAATATTAGAAATCTCTTCTAACCCAAGATTTCACTGTTAGAAAGTATCCTTCGAAGAACTGTATTACCACACAGAACAGATACAATTATTTTAAAAGAAGGCTGCATAAAAAATGCTTCATTATACAGAGAGGAACTTCCGTAACAATGTTTGAAAAATAATAAAAATAAAATTCCACTTGATAATGTCATCAGATAAATATATAATCGTATAATAAATAACGCAGGTAGCGACTGACTAAGAATTTCCGGGAAACCTCGCAAATAAAAGGTTTCTCAAAATTAATTTTAGATTTAATCAGAATTAATTTTTTATTTGCATTTTCTTTTCAAAAGATTTAATAAGCAGAAGATCTGCATAAACCATAGAGAATGGAACCGTAACATCGGCAGAAGGACAAAGTTCGTACTCAAGTAGATGAGACCTTAGTAGAGAGGGAAGTGCTGTGAAATGCCAAAATTTTAATTTCTACAAATAAATTTAATTTAATTCGGTGTTACGCAAACATACACCAGCTAACCGACAACTTTATTAACTTCCAAGCAAAGAACTTCATATTCAGATTGGAACTTTCTTACTAACCCAATAAATCATTTATTCGAAAATTCATAAGATTTTCATTAACATAAGCAACTAAGTGCGTCTAGTCGTTCCTTCGACGACTTATTTCAATGTTGTCGATTGTCTTACAATGGCTTACAATGCCACCCAATTTCCAATTGATTTCCTTGAAATATCCACTAGTGCGACGATCAAACTTGGACACTGAATTCTAATTCGTTCGAAAGGATTTGTTCCGTAATTTGCTATGCTATGAACAAAAATGGGCATGATTTGTCTAACGACATATTCTGCTTTTATATATAAAATTAATTAATTATTTTCAGGTTATCCTTTATATTTGTTTCATAACATGTAGTTTTTATATTTGAATGCTTAAATATAATTAAGTTGGAAACTAGCGACTGTGTAAATTGACGCATATATTGAACCATATTTTGATTCACGTCATCATTATTATTATTATTATTATTATTATTATTATTATGCGTTCAGATATCAAAAAATTGCTTAATATTTTCAACATGATTTGTATATTAATTAGTATAAGCAAGGAGAAATGTTAATTATGCACATACACATACAAACGTTGTATTATGTGCAATTATAGCGGTAAAAAAAAAAAAAAAGCAAAAAACGAAATTCTTTATTAAATTAGAAGAACATTGAAACACAATCGAACTAAATTACACTCAAATCCAATTAATAATTACCAAAACTACCACAATCAAATGCTGCAACGTTTGAACATTTCTGTATAAATGTATATTTGATATTAAATGTTTTGTATGTTTTTGTAAACGCAATACTATTATATGCTAATAAATATTAGTGGCCGTACCACAATATAACAAAATACGTGCCAATTATGTCGGATTTTTATAATCGCCCTAACAAAAAATAAAAGCATATTGAACTCATCACTAGCACTTGCAATATCCAGTACACTTCATAAGGCGCTTAGATGGCGTAAAAGTTTCAGCGAATCATTCTCCATTCGTCTGGCTGGCTAATTACCTATTAAATGGAAGCTTATCAGTAACCATTCCCTACCCACAGCGTGCCCCTATTTGTGCATTTATTTGCCTATTGACTGCATCCAGTTGTCTATTAGAAAAAAAACTAATTGGCGACCTTATAAAGCACAAGTACCTGAAAAGCCCATCCAAGGTGAGATCTCCTTTCGAAAAGCAGACATTAAAACTTTGCAGAAGTTTATTGAAAATTCTTCGTCGTTTAAAGTGCTTCCGATTCTTCCGAAATCATTTATTGTTTAATAGTGTTGCCTTTGTGTTCAAAAAATAAGGGCAACTTGGGTTAGTTAAAAAAAAAAATGAGTCGATCTCAGTTCTCTTTTAAAGCGAAATGTGCCTCTGAAAACAAAGTTATCCATGTCTCGTCAAGAAAACTTATTTTTGCGGATTACGCAAGAAATATGAAATCTGTGCCTAATTAAATTCCATGGCTCTGCCTAACTAACTCCATCGCCAACATGGAATTTTTAATGACTTTAGCCAAATCAGGTCATTTGAGCGCCTGCCGGGATTAAGTCTTATCATATATATCTTCAAATGATTTCTATAAAATATGCTTGAGAAGCCATTTACTCTGCCTTCATTATATTATATTGCGAGTGGTTTCCCTCGGTCCACGTATATGCCCAATAACACGCAATATTTCAATTATGTATGAGTGTCAAAAGTCCACTTTAAGTATTATATATATAGCTAACTTTCTAATAGCTCAGATGGAACTTTTTTATACCTACGGTCTACTTTATTACGAAATTATGTGGGATCGTCACCCACACTAACAAAAGTAGTGCCCTAACAAGATAGATTTCTTGTTGCTGTATGTATTGGCAGCACCGATCTTTTATAAGTATAATGCCGCATACAAATCAAGGGTTTATCACAAAGTATTCAAAACATAAAGAAAACATACACACATAACATGGCCGTTTTTATTGCTTAAGCGATAAAAATTTTATATATTACTTGGCCAGAATAAAGTAGAAGACCGATCATGTTGTTATAGAGAGAATTTTAACATAATAATAATTATAATAATAATAATAAAAATAATAACAATAATAATAATAATAAAAGAAGTCAAAATATATTAAATATAGTTTTCAATATCAAAACTAATCGAGAAGTTATATATGTATTATAAGGGATATTGAATTGAATAAATGAATTTCTTAACTTTATAGTTATTTGAAAAACTTAATATACTGTCCTTGTTGTGTCAAAGAAAAAAATTAATTTCAAGCTTCATTTATTGTTGACGCGACCAAAACGAAACTATCGAGCTTAACAGACCACATAGACCATCTAGCATTTTATGCAGTTTAACAAAGAGATGCATTTGGAGTTACATCGCTAGTAACTTGACTCGTACGCACAGATATGTTGCCAATAATAGCAGTCTAAAATATTATTTTATAGTTGTAATGATCTTTCATCGGATGGTCCAATGCCTGCATTTCCAAATGGTTTAATAGGCAACAGGATGGAGGATGTTATCTTTGTATGATTAGCATAAGATTTTTTAAATCAATTTATTCATATCTCTCCGTCCATGCAATTGCGCCACGGATTACTCATTTGAAGATCATTGAAGATTCGGCTCTGAATATTAGGCTTCGAAATGGTTATGGTTCACCTATCAAACCTCTTACAACTTGAACTGAAAAAAAAATGCTGAATACTGTTATTACTCACTTAGAACATTTATATCGATCTAAACATTCTCATTAATACTTGTAAGGAATCCCTAAAACTGCCGTTGGAGAGATCACTGCTACCCACCAGTTTTGTGAGACATTGTATTGCTTCTCAATTAGGATTAATCCCGTCAAAGACAAAGAGTCTTCTTCTCTTACTAATATTTCTTTCCATAAACGATCACCGAGTTTACTGCTTAAAGATAACAACATCCGCACATAGATTTTCGCTGCTATTATTATGCACATAGCTGAACATGCATTAAAATAATAAAAACATGCATTTTTTTTCTCAGAAATTCGTTTTAACCTACGCTCGCTTTTCGTTAGGGCATAAGCTAATTAACAGGAACAGTTTTTTTGTTTTTTTTTTTTTATGTTGAATATGCACAAATACCTTAATAATACACATATTCGCTGAAACATAACTGAATACATCGTTTCATGAGTTACCTAACGTAGTCCGTCCTGTACCGAAACATGTACGTGTATATATATAGAATTCAAAAGTAATTTCTTGTCCCCCCCAGGGGTACAAGAAACTGCTGCCACTACTTTTGCATAAACCAACGCTAGATTCAAATTCGATTTGTTCAGGTTCCTCCTTCTATTCGTTTGTTATTAGAACATTTAATTTTGAAAAATTTTTGAGATAAAGGTTTGAAAATTTATATATATATATCGGTAGTTATTGTTCACAGATAAAAGTCCAGAATAGCCGTAATCCGCTAAAAAAACTTCCACAATTTCTTACAATGACGGCGAAAAAATTTTCAAAATTTTTGAAAACATTTTTTTTCTTCCCAAACTCGAAAAGAGTTGGTCTCACTGGACATTTCATGGAATATAACCGAAGGTTTTATACAACAAGTAAAAAAAAAAGTTTTTGAATAAAAATACTTCTCGTTAGTCGATGAACACATCCATAATTTTCAGAAAGTGTTCAAGTAGGTGTACACCCACAATTCATCGCAAAGCAAATGGTACGCTTGGAAACTTATCTTCAAATATTTGATTTTTTTATTTATTCGGAACGCATCAAACATGCAAAAAAAGTCTGTAGAATCAAATGTTTTAATCCACGTTTGTTAGTGCAAAACCACATAACTAAACCTCGCCCGCACACTTCACACAAGCTCTCACATAGACGCAATACATACTTTCATCCGCTCGCGTTTACGCTAATAGTTTTATATTAGATTTTAACAAGCAAGAAAATTATATTCAGTCGTAACCGAATCTTTTATACCCATCACCAAAAAAAAAAAAAGGAAAAAAACTAAATTTTCATATTTAATAACATTGGGAGGGCGCGGATTATAATTTCTATTCTTGATATAAAAATGAAAATTTACGTGATCTATGTGTTGTACTGTCTGACCACAATGAGCAAAATATTTCGACAGTTTTCGCCGTATAGGTGAAGTGTCCTTTGACCGGTTCACGGCAAGTCATTTTCAAATTCTTTTGCAAATTTGTAGACGATGAAGAATGTTTGCTAAAAATACTATCAAGCTGGCCAGAGGGACTGATAGGCAGGCGAACAGACGGCCATGCTTACATGCGTTCCGAATTTAAAACTGGTCAGGCATTTGTATACTTTATGGCATTTTTGAGGATTGGTTCTCCGCTTTTTAAAAGTATTGAGAAAATATTAAATTTTGATACACCATAATATTGAGTAGGCGTGATCAATTTTCCCCATTTTTATACATGTGCTGCACAATCACCACAATGCGTTCAAAGTTTTATAGATTTATCTGCTACAGTTTATGAGTAATGAGCAAAAAACCAATTCTTTAATTCTTTTTATAAAGAGAGGTGTTTTCAGTTCACGTGGTATTGCAAGCGTGCCCTTCAATCGATTTGACCCAAATTCAATATCAACCTGCGTGCAGGAACCTCCAATGTTTTTCCCAACTTTGAAGTCAGTAGCTGCATTGCTACGCCTAGGAGGGTGTTTGCCACAGACGGGCTGACGGACATGCTTAAATTGATTCAGTTTCAAGGGTCTCTCAGTCTTCCGCTTGGGCATTGCAAGCTTTTTAACAAACCTAATATGCTCCTCTTCCTGAGGTAATAGGTATAAACATATATTTACTTGTTTATATGTATGTATATGAGTGCGTGTGTGTGTGTGTCTGTGTGCACTTTTTATAACTATTTTATTATTTCTATTGTTCTTGTTGTTAAACTCTAAATAAAACTAATTATTATTATTATTATTATTAGTTATTTTTGCATGCTTTAATGCCGCTTAATGTTTTGTGAGGTTTTATCCCCGAAAATATCATGTATTTTGTTTTGCTCTCCTAAGCTGTCGGTTGCCATAGCGTGATACGTTTTATCATTATTTTTTAAATGTCAGCTCAATTCAAATTCAAAAATTCCAAATATTATATATATATATATATATATATATATATATAGATTTATACATAATGCATTCTGTCTGTGTTCGTGTGTGTGTGTGTGTGTTTTGCAAATTGATTGAATTAAATTTTAAAAATTTATTGATTATTCGTTATCAGTTATTACACTTTCAATGGCATTTTTCGATTCGATATCAATTGAAATTTTGAAATTAAAGTGAAATGCATAATAATACGTAAAAATAATCCCTAAACATGTTAAAATATTATATGTATTCGGTATATATAGTAAAAAAAAATAAAATATAAACAAAAAACATTACGATACATGCAGATTTGCTTCACAACATTTATATATAAAATATGTACATCAAAGCAACAGCCGTTAAAACCACACGACCAAAATGGATGAATTCATAAAGGAATAACATGGAAAAAACATGTTGAAATTAATTTACAAACCGCCGGAGAGATGAACATTAAAAAAAAAAAAAAAACAAAAAAAAAAAAAAAAAAGAGTAAGAAAAGTTTTATTTTATAGCTTTGACGGCCACATACTTTTTATTATATCCAGTCAACTAAATGGAAGATTGTTTACGAAAAAGGCTCACTTCACTAAACGTGACACAACAACAACAACGTTTATATAAGAGAAAAGCAATCAATTTGAGGAAAAAGGCAACTCGATAAAGCTAAGATATGATTACGAAACCATAAGAGAAAAGAATTTCTTAGAAATATATAATCGATTAGAATGTAGTCGCCAATAATCTAAAGCCATTATTTTTTATAAATTGATCAATCATATCAATCAATATATGTCGCGAGGAATCGACAATTTCCGCTCGATATCTGGAAAATAAACGAACAACAATTACTTTTAAAGCTTAAGGCTTAAGCTTAAGATGGACCTATTGTTGCCCTTAGTTTCTATATATAAATACTTGATTAAAAATAAAGTAAAAACACAGTAATCAACAGAGGGCGACAAACGAATAAATGAAACTTTAATAAATTACTAGCAAAAGTTAACTCACCTTTTTTTTTACAAAATCTTGATTATCTTTATACGATAATAACAAAGCATTGAACAACTGATGACAAGCGAATTAATCACAGTTCGACAACGGACCGCCAAACATCTAATTCAACACTTTGTAGACCATGTAGAGCGCATTTTGTGAATCTTTAATGCATGGCATCCTGAATATACTATAATGCAGAAAATTTAATTTAGTGGAGAGTAATGCAACAGTAACAGCCAGACAAGTGGATTGGTACTCACCGAAAATCTTGAAAAGAAATGAGGAATAAATGTTGCTGTGTCTACCTACCTACGTGTTGTGTGTAATACGTTTCAAGAAAATATTCACAAATCTGAAGACATTGTTCTTTATAAGCATGGCACGGTGAGGGAATTTGACAGAAGAAAAAGTATCAATACCTCGGATCCAAATAAGTCAGAATTTGTATTGAGTGGGCTTCAACCAGTCACCGCCGTGATGTAACCCTTTCTTTCCTTTGTTTAACTTAGGTTAGGCTTGCATGTAATTTGACCAACGACATCTATTGGTGAAAATGATAAAGTTATGCGGAGTATCAATGTACATAACGGTTAAATTCGATGACGGATAACTTTCACCTTGCTCTACAGAGCATAATAATTTCCATTGAGTATTATTGAGTTATTCATGGAACGCTCAAAAATGCATTTTCGACACTCATTACTATTGTTGTTTGATTTGAAGATATCTGTTGCATGGCGGTTTCGAACTGCTGAAGATTGTGTTGCACCCATTGCTCTCAATAAATATATTTTTTTTTTTTTTTTGAAAAAATGATCAAAATACTCGCAAGCAAGTAATATTAAAAAACCTTTTTAGAATCCATTGGCGTGTTGCAATTGTATGTCACAAATATTTTTACCTTGATTTTGTCTATATGTGGATACAATAGCGCAGCTTGGTGTGGGTTAGCACAGACTTGCTTTCACAATCTGCTCTTTAACTGTGCTTCCAATGTATCTTTGTAGGTCCAACGTTTCCATTATATCGGCCATAATTAGGTGTTTTCCTAAAAACATTTAACATGTGAAGGGAGACGATGTGACTAACATGTGTTAAAATGTCGAACACAAAAATTTCCAAAAATCTAAATTTCATAGAGATCGTTAAAGTTTCAGCATAACGCACAACCATCTAAATTTCATAGAGATCCTTAAAGTTTCAGCATAACGCACAACCATCTAAATTTCATAGAGATCCTTAAAGTTTCAGCATAAAGCAGTGATGTGATAGATGCTGTGTGACGGTGTATAGAATAAATTACGTAATCTAAATATTTATAAATCCACCGATGAAATGTTGAAAGCACTCCGGACGGTCATTCACGTATAAAATAAATAAAAGTGGGCCCACGAGACGACTGCCTGCTGAGGAACACCAGAAGTAACGTTAAACTGTTCCCAAGGAATACTGACTGACTGATCTTTAAGAAGATTTGAATACAATATTAAATGGAGGCAGAATATATTCCATTGGCAATCGCTGTTGAGTTTGGGACACCCTTTGCAATTGCATACAAAAGACGAATGAATGAGTAAAAAATTTCCAGAATTAAAGCCACGTTATCTAAAATGAAAACGAGTAACGCAAAAAAAAAAAAAAAAAAAAAAAAAAAAGAGGGGAAAAGCACAAAACAATACACTAAATAGATCTGCTTTCATGAAAATTAATTGTCTGCGGTTTCAATTGTGTAATTAACACATGCTCTGATTTATTTATTTATATACATATATAGAAATGGAAAATATATACTCTTATGTCTCTATGTAAGCGTTTATATGTTGGTGGTCTACCGTGTTTATTTAACAATTCATTCGGTACTAATCGTTGGTTATTGTTGCTTGTTATACTATATGTATGTTGTATTTTGTTATACGTGCAAGCATCAACAGTACAACAACAAAGTTATTCTCTACAATTTTATTTTCTTTTCTATTATTTTTTCTCTCATCTTCTTTTTTTTTTTTTTCATTTGCTATAAGATGTTGTTCTTTTCTTTTCTTTCCTTTCCTTTCCTTTTCTTTTCTTTTCTTTTCTTTTCCCAGTGATATTCTTTAGCTATAAATATTAAACCACAAGTAGAGATCAGGAACAATTGTTGCTTTACAATTGCTTCTGATAATCATTTTAAAGTTTCTTTATTCTTTTCTTTATTTTTTTTTGTATATTTTGTTGATTTATTTTTTCGACACAATGAAAATGGTATGAGGGTCATAAGAGTGTGCTGCATATTGAAGCAGCTTTCTGCTCAATGCATATTTAATTAATTGGTTTTCTTTGTAAACACCTTTAGCAATTTTCATTTGCTAAATACACAAGTGCATAATTAATGTTATTAAAACAAATTAATATTTTACATGCACTTCAAACGCAAACAAATTGATGAGGATTTCATGCTTATAAGCAAAACTAAAGTAAGCGTTAGTATAATATATTAAAAAATCGCTGCAAGCTGTATTGATTGTTTGTTATTTTATTCCATGACTTTTTCATTTTATTTTTTATTTTTTATTTTTTTTTTTTTTTTATATATACATAAATTTGAAATCCATTTTATCCTCCAGGAAACGACAAAATATCATTTGATATAAATATTAATATGACGTCTGTCCGTAAATCCGTAGTAATTAATTAAAAAAATTCGAAGTGAAAATCAAGCTTATTTGCGACAATTGAACGGTTCAACTTTGAGGTTATATTCGACCTTTGTAATGCCTAACAATTATACGAAATCGATTGAAGTCTTGACTTTTTAGATATTAAGAGTTATTGAACGACCAATTGAATTAAAAAATTCTTAATAAAAATCAAGCTTATTCGCAACAGTTCAAGGCAAGGTCTCAACTTTAAAGTTATATTAAATCTTTGCTCTCTCTCTCTCTAATAGTTAAATGGAAACAAGTTTTCGAGATATGGTGCTATAGACCCTGGTGAGGTTTTTGCATGACCAAAACGATCAACATCTTGGATATTAAATTTTGCTTAATGAAACTTTGCTTTTCTCTTCCTATGCTGTGGGAATCTGTTTCTTAAAAAAAAACTTTTCTCCTGAAATCACTGAGGATTGGCTATATATAGTTTTTTTTTTGAAGACTATTTTTCAAAGTCATGATGATTTCTAAAATAAAAAAACTTACAGTAACTTTCAGTTTGCTTTTCAATAATATTTTCAATTTTTTTTTATTTTTGCTTGAAAAGAAAAAAAAAAAGAAATGCATAAATAAATGAAAGGGAAATAGAACTAAAATCTTTAAATCACAAAATTCAAAAACTATCGACTACCAAAAACCACATCCGCTAACCCGTAAGATAAACGATTAAAGTTTCAAACGAATGTCAAACAGTCACATTGCCTAACGATAAATAATTGTAACACACAATTGAACCTCCAACAAAGTGCGAATATTGGTAGCAAAGTTCAAATTGCCAAACAAATCTCACACATAGAGTGAGCGAATATATACGCCCAACGTTAAAGTTGATACGTTTGAAACATGAGTTTGCATTTGTGTGTGTGTGTGTGTG
>KK502509.1:99361-178876 GCA_000688735.1 Glossina austeni
ACACACACACACACACACACACACACAAATGCAAACTCATGTTTCAAACGTATCAACTTTAACGTTGGGCGTATATATTCGCTCACTCTATGTGTGAGATTTGTTTGGCAATTTGAACTTTGCTACCAATATTCGCACTTTGTTGGAGGTTCAATTGTGTGTTACAATTATTTATCGTTAGGCAATGTGACTGTTTGACATTCGTTTGAAACTTTAATCGTTTATCTTACGGGTTAGCGGATGTGGTTTTTGGTAGTCGATAGTTTTTGAATTTTGTGATTTAAAGATTTTAGTTCTATTTCCCTTTCATTTATTTATGCATTTCTTTTTTTTTTTTTTTGTTTCCAAAAATCTTGAATTGATTTTGATGAAGTTTGGTAAAGATGTAGAAATAGAATGAACAAGAATTTCTTCATATACATTGTTTCGTTTCGCTAATTAAATATGCTAAGCAGTGTAAAAAATCTTAAGCTTTTTTTATAGATTTAACGTTTATTGCCATGAATGCGTTAATTTTTTTTTGAACATGACTCAAATGAATAACATAAACATATAAATTTTTATATTTTTAAAAGCTTAATAATTTTTAGACTGCCTAAATTATGTTTATTTACAATATATCCTATATATATATATATATATATATATATCCATACGTTAAAGGATATCCTCTGCAATATTAATGCTTTGCTTTAATCTAAAACATTACCTTCGAGTATATTTATACATGTACACTAATGTAGCAGCGTACATATGTTGAAACATAAGTACACATATAAGTTTACAAGAAAGTTGCCGGTGTGCGTCAAACATTAATTTGGCCATTAACTCGACACAATTTATTGCAAATACATTGCCCATGGCGCACATAGGTTCTCTGTTACATACATACATATATATATATATATATATGTGTGTGTATATATGTACAAGTATATTTGTGTGTATATATATATATATGTATATATATATACATAAAATGGAAAGACCCCGTCGGCATCTGAAAAAGTCATGCAAGTAGCATTTACATGTATATTTGTATTTGTTGTTGCCATATTTGTACTATAGACAATTATATATGAACATGTCTCCCTGTCTCCCTGAACAACAATGATAAACTCTAAAGCAACTACTACCTGCTTCTATATATATGTATATACGTACGCAACATCAAAATCTAATTAATGAGATGAATTTTTTATTCAAGATTACCTCAAAAACATATGTACATACATGCATGCATGCACGCACACACATATGCAAACACATTCGTATAAGTTTTACACGAATCTCTGAGAAGGTTTGTTTCAAATGCTGACCAAACCCAGGTTATTTAGTATGTGCGTTTATCTGCACCTGAGTTTACCGGCATGCATAGATAAAGTGCTTTAATAAATTTAGAAACTAAACATGGTTAATTTACATTTAACCTAAAGGTTTGTTACATTAAAACGATTATTAGATCAAAATAAATTTCATGTAATTTTCTAAGCAAATATTCTATGAAAATCTATTAAATTCTTAACACTGCAGATACATTAACATATACACATCCTTCACACACTGCAATATAAATAAATATCCATTTAAGTGATAGCAAGAGAGAGAGAGAGAGAGAGAGAGAGAGAGAGAGAGAGTTAACGAGATGTGAATAAATTAAGAAATGACCAAAATTTTTCTCTATATGTTATGAAAAAAGATCTAAATCTCATATATAGTTTTCTTACCCGATTTTTATGTAATATTTGTCCAATTAATTTGTTAAAAACTCCACAACGTACATAAATACATCCATACCAAGCTTAGTGGCATTCATATCACCCCGACCCGGATTCTTGATCCGTCAGATCTCCATCCATCTCCGTCCGTCCATCCATCCATCAGATCTTCTGTAAAGATGAGATAAAAAACTGCAAATTTTTACATAGGCCTTCAAGAAGGTGCTACTTTCCTGTTTTCGAACATTATTGTGGAGGTATAACAGTTGAAAGGATATAAAAATGAATGGCTCTGCTCATGGTTTATTTACTTTTATAACATAAGGGAATTTAAGAAACTCAACACATATCTTTACCCGGAACATTCGAATAGCGAGAATAATAATTGTCTTGCGTAGTGTTAAGAAAAAGAAACTCTTCTGTCTTCAGTTGAGATAAAGGATATCCAAGATTCACCCCAAGCATTATAATTATTATTTGCTTTCAATTCGATTTATTAACTTAATTTATATATCGTTAATCGACCGATAATTCTTAATTATGTAATAATCGTAATTGCCTAATAATTCCTTTTACGTCCCTTCGTCTTTTTTTGTATTTGTGTGTTGTCCTATTGAAATATCGCAAACGGAAAAATTAACCATTAAACGTTGAGAGTAACGCTAATGTAGTGCTTATGCGAAGGGGGCGTTTTGCACAATCATTATTTCCTTCTCCCTTTCCCTTTCTGGCTTCAAGTATAATTTTATATCCAGTATCGAGTAACTCGTTTTTCTGGATGGATTGCAGGAAACAATAAAACTGGCATACACTCATTGATGATCGGCAAAGAAATGCTAACCACTTGAGTACTTACTCGCTCTCTCTTCCTGATACTCACTAACGACTTCCTGTAAGCAACGAGATGTAGAGAGCAAACGCTGCACGATCAACGACGCATTAAGTCGGAATCTCATAAAAATATCTAAATGGGGTGAGGTCAACAGGCTAAGCTTTAGTGCCATCAAAACCCAAAGCTATCTCCTGACGCACAGAAAAAGTGATCAACATCCCCTTACTTTTAGTGCTGTCAATGTAGAAGAATCGGTCATTCTTGATGTTCTCTCTCGGCCTAAAAATACAAAAGGATGTTTGTTGAACGGAACATGTGTTCGACGTGTCGAAAGGGCTTAGGTTTTTTAAAGTCTGGCAAAAAAGCCGTCACTGCAGCCGATGTAAGTGCAATTCACGCCACCTACATCCCACCTAAATTACACTATAACTCACGTGTGAACGGAAGAGTACAAACTTGTCTTGGGGAGCCTTAGCCGTATACTGCAAAAAGATCAAATGTCCAAAGCTCTCGATATCTTTGAGCATCGGGTTGTGGGCTGTGTTGCGTTTATATACAGGCATATGCAGGGTAAGTATTCTACAGAGATAAAGGATAATTTGTCCACCAAGTAAGTCCTTGAACAATGCTACACAGCCTTGTCAACGTTCGATTGATTATTGCAATCTAATAATGATTAGCATATAATCTGATGGATTTCTCATCCATCCTTAGAGAGGAGCGTAGCTTTCACTAGATTTCTTATGATGCTTCCAAAACCCAAGCATAAATCTTTTTAATTAAAAATTCAACCTATGGCAGACTTAGCGTTGTCGCTTGGTGGGGACATTCTGCAACTTCAGTGTAAAATATAAAATATAGACTCAATTAATTGGACAAAACACAGTTACACACAGTTACTATCAAACTGCATCACTGATGACATCTCTCTTTGTCGTGATATCTAACAAAAATGTTCAACTCATAACAGCAGCAGCAGTAGCGTTCAACATGTCGAGTTTCGGAACAAAAAAAAAAAACTATTCGACGACAGCATACGCCGTTATTCGAGATAAAAAGTTGGGTTTATTTTGAGAATCCCAGATGCAAAAATTTATAGGTAGACCCATATTTACCGCATTCACATCTATCACAAGACCGAATCTCTGTGGCAAGAAAGCGAGACTCTGGAGCCAATTTATTGGTTTCGTTATTGAACCATCGAACCTAACGAATGACAGAAGCAATACGATCGCATTTTGGGTTGATGGCACTCGATTGCGTTCGTATTGAGTTTAGTTTCTCGTTCGTTGTATTTAGAACGGATTACTTGTGAAATCACCGGCATGTGAATAACAAAAAAATGCAAAGGAAAGAAAGTAAAAGTGAATTTGGAATAGAAATCGATGAAAAAATTGGAAATAATCATATACAGCAGTTTATTTGATTTTTATAACTTCTGCATTTATGGTGTGTCCCTTCGTTGGTGTTTGGTGTTTTCCATTATTCAATATATGTTCTTCGCCTGATATTTCCAACGATCGCTGTAAGCTGCATGGTGAGAATATGCTTGAATGTTGTCGCCGAAGATTTTAAAAACTCGTTTGTTTGAATCGAATTGTGACCCACTTTCTCTGGGTGACTATATATCGATCAAACAGATACTGAAAATCATTTCTCCCAAGTGCTTACCTAGTCTGTAGTAACCCCATGCTAGCACTTTTTGCCATTCCCAGCAATTTTTTGGTTAATTCCATATTATTTTATCCCTGTTCCAAGTTTGCGGCACGAAAACATAAAGGCATCGAAAATGATTACTTGATTTTATTTTTTCGCCAAAATTTTGGAATTTGTGTGATTAAGAAATCTTTCTATATCCATTCATTTTATCGAATATGTTGTGTATTTTCCTTTTGAACATAAAGTTCGTTCGATAGCTATTTTGCTTTCGAGCTAAAATATGACATTTTACATTCGATATCGAGAAAACACTCATACGCTATCGAGTACCCCCAATTCTCGTTAACGCAAGCCATCGACCCATATTGTAAATTCGATATCGAGTTCTTTCAATAGCGAGAACCATTTCCAGCCCCAGAATATAAAAAAAAAGCAATACAAAAATTTCATACAATAGTTCCGGTTTAACACTTACGTATACATGTGTGTAACTAACAAAATAGTGGACAACTTTTTAATATGGACTTGAGGTCATGAGGCTTCTATCCTCAGGGTAATATTTCATAATTTCATTAGTTAGTAATAAAAGAAAATAAATTTTATAGTTTTCTTGCAAGTTTTTTTGGATTTTTATTAATTTTTTTTTCATTGTAATTTTTTTAACATTTTTTTTTTTTTCAATTTTTTAAATATATATTTAATAATAATAAGAATATTTCATATAATAATCAATTATTATGATTTTATTAAAATTTTTAATTTCATTATATATTAGTTTGCAATTTCTTTATTATTTATGGTTTAATTCTCTCTCCCTCTCTATCTATTTCTCTTCCTCTCATTCAGTTTTATCCTCTTCCTCCATCTTGTGTTAAACAATTTTTCAAACTATCACTTGATTTTCTGTCATTTATTTTCATAGGTTTTTTAACATAAGTGTAACAGCAATAGCGTAGGACAAGATGAAGAAGATTAAAAAAAAAAAAAAAAAAAACTTAAAGCAAATAAAGATTAAACACATTATCTGTATCTGTAGTTACATAGTTACAGTAGATTAATTAATGAATTAACGGATTAAGATACAGTGTAGATTTTTTCGATTAAAAAAAAAAAAATTTTAAGGAAAAAATTATTTACAAAAAGAATATTCTATAAGCGGGAAAGAAAGCTAAGCACAGGTGTTCTAGTTTTTATTTATTTTTTTTTTCTCTAAAAATAATAAATTATTATAATGTGTGATATTTTCATTACATAAAATTAAAGGATATATATATATATATATATATATATATATATGTATGTATGTATATATATGTATATGATTTTAATTCCATATCAATGTCTTGTTTTTATCGAAATTCATTATGATTTTTAAATCTATTTCATAAAACACTATATTAGTATTAGTCTTGCCGATTATAACATTTTAAATTATGTTATTTTCTATATAAAAATAATTTTTTATATAAGTTATATTTTATTTGTATTTATATATTTTAGAGAATAAGTCTCATAGATTTTTGTTTTTCTTTGTAAAAATTTGTACAATAATGCACAAAATAACATGTAAATCATATACGATTATTATAATCCTTCAAAAAAATTTTTTTTCCAGTGTTAAGAAAAAAAAATTTTTTTTTTTTTTTTTTTTAATATTAGCATTTCATGTTTAATTGATTGAGGATCTTAAAAAATTGTTACTAGAAGATGAGAACAGTCAAGAAGAAGCAGAATTGAATTTAAAAAAAAAAAAAAAAAAAAAGAGGAAAAAAAAATTCTATTTATATTTTGGGTAAAAAAATACGATCCTTTTTATATAGTAGCATATTAGATCTTTATAAAAGCGTGACCTATAGTTTAAGTTATTATTATGTTTAGTATACATATACATAAGCTCGTTTGCAAACCTTACATTTAAAAAGATTCCCAGATGACAAGGAAGCAATGAACTCCTTCTTACTTAACATCGAATTTTCTAGAAGCCTTCACTTATAATTATATAATTTAAACCGGTTACCTTTACCATCTTTTCATCTCTAAATACATAACATAAAACTTATACGAGGAACTTTAAAATAGTAATAATTAGATTGAGTTCCAAATTATCTCAAATATAATCACATACGACGTCAGAGACAATGTAATAAATGTAAATAATTTTTGTAGGCAATGATCATAAATATAATATTTACTTTTAACTAAAAATGTTCCCCAACGTCCACGAAAATGTTGAAAGATTTAAATAATTTACTAATTTCATAAGCATATATATGATCCTCTAACTAATTAGCTCTGTATGACGAATATATATATATATATGTCATGGCCCGTCCACCCGTCTATCCGTCCTTGTCAGATTACATTATGAATGTATATTTGCCATAATAATGTATTTTAGAAAATCTTTTTATCATTTTCTCAAGTGGTTGCATTACAACCCCTGTAATTATACGACAATTATACGAGTAGAACGCTGAAGAGGTCGATATAGTTAATGGGTTAAAAATGAATTGATATTGTTAAGAGTTAATATAATCAGCCATCGAAGTGGCGTTATTTCGCGTATTACATATAAAATATACTTATATACTTTTATACTTTTATTCCTCATTTTATTTAAAATAAGTTTTATTTAAGCTTTGGACGATATTTCATCACTTAACTAGGAATTTTTCAGCTATCGTGTCTTTCGATCGCAGATCTAAGCGCTCAGCTATCTGTAGATTGCAAACCTATTTGAAAATATTATGACAAGGCATTTGACCCAAATTTTCTCTTAAAAACTTATTAGAAAATTATAAAAGTTCAATACAGAATCGCAGCAGGCGATTGAATTGTCCTTTTACATTACCTAAGAGTTAATTGCAATAATTACCAGAACTATAAGCCACAAAAAGCATAATTGGAAGTGCAAGATTTTAACTACCAAGCTGCTCAGCTATTCAGCGTGATTTCCATAATGTTATCTTAGATAGGTTAACTGTAAAGTGTACAAAATTTCAATTACGCAGTCGTCAACTATTTCGTTACATTGATTATATTTATATTTTAAGTGATTCGACGACTCATAAATGTTCTACTGCGCAGTTGTGGCTATTTTATTCATTTTATAACATTGTCTTAGCACTTTTTGGAAACTCAATCTTATTTTCAACGTAATAATGCTTACATTACACTAAACCTCGTCCCCAAATTGATTAAAGGGATCAAGACGATTACAATTTTTGCCAACGTACCAAGGAGAAAATTATAATAAACACAAAAGCTTATTTTTTTATAGTGATTAAAAAAAAAAAAAAGAAAAAAACATTTAAAAAAAACTGTAAAGCACTTTTTCTCAAACGATACAAATAATACAAAAACAAATTAAAACAAGATTTGAATATCGTTTTGGTTTCTGGGCCCTTATAAAGTGTGATTTGCTTATTCCTTTGGTTTTTTTTTTTTTTCTATTCTTTTCACTTTTTTCAAGCCTAAAATAACCACCACACGTTTAAAAAACAAACAAAAAAAAAAACAAAAACTCTTTTTTCTAAGAGAGAAAATATAAAAATTTCTTGGTAAACGTTCTCTGCAATTTATTAACAACGTATGTACACAAGAAAAAAAATTGATTCAAATCAAAACTCAGCTTAACAATTTTGAGCATTTTCAATTTGTTTAACCCAAAAAAAAAAAAAAAAAAAAAAAATAAAAAAAAAAAAAAAAAATTTAAAAAAAAAATTGAGATTGTAGGACACAAAACAAACTGGAAAGATTTAAAATTTTTTGATTTTAGTTTGCAAATCTTTTTTTCTTTCAATTTTTTTCTTTACGGAAAAAAAAAAAAAAAAAAAAAAAAATATGCAATTGTGAGATAAATTCTCTTTATATTCTCTAAATAACATCTACTACCACCAACAGAGAGTGGCTTTTTTTTTTCTTAGTTTTCAGTTTCATTATAGAGTTCATTATGTTTATGTTTATGTTTAATGTTTCCTGTTTATATTACGGAGAATATGTTTGTTTGTATGTTTTTTTTTATACATATATAGAAAAGATTATTCATTTTGTTTTTTTTTAGGTTTTGCATTAATACGTGTATCTTGAAAATACCCAAAATAGAGAAATGTGAAAATAGAATTAGAAAAAAAATTGATTTAAAATATTTTGGCATATAAACTAATCGTAGAAAATAGCGCTTAAGTTATTTATAAAAAATAATAATAATAATAATAATAATAATAGTAATAATAATAATAATAATAGTAAGAGAGTAATAAGAATAGAAGATAATATGTTAATAATATAAAAAGAAATGAAAAACTGAAAGATCAAATAAAATTTATAACAAGCGAACGAAGGAACGAATGAATTATTTTTCCGCCGCTGTCGACGCTAATGCCGACTTTTTATTGTTTATATGTTGTTTTTGTTGATTTATGGACGATGAATTTGCTCTCTCTTCTGTCATTGTTATTGTTGTTGTTGTCGTTGTTGCTGCTGTTGCTGCTGTTGCTGTTGTTGTTCTTGTTGACGTTATTATTGCTTTAGTATGTGAGTCTTTATTCTGTGCTTGATAGGCGGGTTTAAATTTTTGTTGCTGTTGCTGTTGTTGCTGTTGTTGCTGTTGCTGTTGAGATTGACGTTGCTTATTATTCAGACCTGTATTACTGCCATTGCCACCACCGCTACGTCTTAATGGTTCAGTGAACGAGCCACCACTATAGTGATTGTGGCGATTAACTATCTGAGGCTTGTTTCCTAAAGAACCACTGCGTACACGTACTGTTCCACTGCCGAAAGATCCAGCACGTCGACGATTCGAATTTTGACCACCTTGTTGATATTGCTGGTGGTGATGTGATTGTTGTTGATGATATTGTTGAACGTTACGATTGCCAACATAGTCACTACGATTAGTGATTGTGGTGTTGGGTCGTCGTCCATTCACAACGATAACCTTTGTTCCATCGCTTTCGGAAACACTTCGATGACGTTGAAAATTGCGCTTATTATTGAGATTTCCAACGCCCTGCAGCATTTCATTGATTTCCGGCTCAACAACACGAAAATCTTCGATTGTCTTGAAATTTTTCAAATAATCTTTCAATTTCGGTTCCACTTCAAGTTTATCAGCATTTTTATAATACTTGAGAAATGCCCAGAATTTTTCGAGGCCATATAGTTGACCTGCGGAACGGAAAAACAAAATAAATATTTCTTTTCATTTCACTCCATTGTTTTCTGATATTCTACGGATCTCTTCCAATTCTTCAATTTACTTACCTATTTCATAATCAGCGATTGTTTCTTCTTGAAAGTCCTGGTAAATATGAGGGCGAAATTTTTTTTCCAAACCATACGAATAGAAACGAAACAAACATTCAAGACCATAACGAAAACCATTGCACGCATCTTCCAACGCCAATTGTCTGAATTCGTTGTACATTGTTTTATTAAAATTTTCACGTAAAAAGAAAGACCAAAAACGATACAAGGTATTCATCTCTTGTGACTGTCCAAAGCCAAGGCGTCGTCTCTCCTTTAAGCAACGCGAGTGATATTTATGATAGGCTTGCTGGGTGAAATTGTTTTCTCTCAGTAGAGCATGAGATGGATGCTGAAAGACGGGCAGTGACTGAGGCACAGAGGAACCATAAGACGAGGTAGTTGGCGAAGTACCGGCCGAGGAGCCCATTGATGCAGTGCGTGGACGATGTTCGACGGTGTCGAGTAACCAACCCACGTGAGCCTCGACTGGTGGATTTGAAGAGTGACGTGTTTTGCGTTTGCGTGGCGTACGCGGATCTATCAAATGCGTATTGGGTGCTGCATAGAAACGAGCTCGTCGTGATTTCAATGTGGAATTTAACGTAGTGTTAACTGATGTGTTCACAAGCGTCGCATTTAACGTTGTGTTCAATGTGACATCTTCATCATCGTATGCGGGTGGCGGTGGTGGTGGCGGCTGTTGGTTACGTTGTTGCGGCTTACTTTGACCCGATAACTTTTCGAAGTCTTCTTGCGATATAACATTTACAGTACGATAATTATTAGCCGTATTTGAGGTAGTCCATAGATCTTCTTCATAATTGGCTAAACCGTCGTTTATCACGTTTTCTAGATCTTGCGTAATTTTAGTGCGTGTTGTGTAATCGGCAGTGCGATCATAGCCCTCGTGCTTTGGCGCTCTTTGCACTTGAGCTACAATTAACAATTTGTTTATATCCCGATCTGCAAACTCATAATCAGACTCATCGTCATCAGAAAAATGTTCAGTAAAATTATTAACGCGTCCAGTGGCGGGTATTGGATCCATCAGTTCTTCGTCAAATTGGAAATCTAATTCTTCCTTCTCGATTGTCGGGCCGTGATGGTGGCTCCCGGTAGAGGAAAACGCTGCTGTTTTTTTAGAGGAGGAGGAAAAGGAATTGATATTGGTGGCATTGGAGGAAGAATTTGTTAATGAATCGGTGGTAGATGATTTCGTATGATTTTTGTTGTTCGTGGTTTTTGTGAGGGTTATTGATGTGGAGTTGATAGTGGTGAGAGAGGAGTTTGTGGTAAATGTGATTGAGGAAGAAGAGCCATGTGGAGTTTGTGATGATGACATTTGTGTCGAGTTTGTAGCAGATTTAGTATCTTTATAAGCATTTGATTTTGAGCGTCTCTTTACCTCTTTCCACATACCTTCGGCCGGCTCTGCGGCCGTCGCCTCTTCTATCACTGACGGCTTCACTTCCTGCTGCTGTTTTTCATTTTGTTTCTTCTTTTGAGGGGTCGATGTGCACTTCGGTTGATTAGCATTCTTTAGTTTAGTATCTACCGCTGATTTAACACTCTCCGCCAGTCCGCTTAAATGATCCACCAATTCAGTCACCGCTCCACCCGCTTTCTTTTGTTCAGCTGCCTTAGCTGCCTCCACCTTTTTCGTAAGAGCACTGATAGAGTTTAAAGGAGGTGAGGACGGTTTTTGCCTCTCTTGTTGCAATAGCATCGATGGCACCAAATTCTGAGGATTGCGTGGTACCGGTGGTGGCGGTATACAACTTAATGGTTTAGTAGCCATTGGAGAAGTGAGAATCGGAGGCAGAGGCACTTCGGGTACGTAAGCAATAATAGGTGTTGTCCTATTCGATATTTTTGACTCATTAACGACGACCGCTATTTCATCAGAGATTGTGACAATTGATGAGGACGAAGTTTTCTCATTGGCGGCAGGTAAATTATCGTTGACATTGGCATTTTCGGAAGTCATCAAGGAAGCAGCAACACTTTTAGCAGTAAGATCAATGATTTCACAATTTTCCTTTTGTTCGGTCACATCGGTTTTGAGCGTTTCTGGCGTATCGATGTGGACATTCACTGAAGCGGCAGTGCCATTATTAGCGGCAGATTTAAATGTATTCAAAGGTCTAGAATTACTATTGTTACTGATGCTTTGATTGCCGGGCTCGATTAAATCTCTAATAGGCCAAACTGTAGGGTTAATTTTTGTGCGTACTTTATAACCTTCAAGTAGTTCCAACTTATCGGACTCTTTGATAGCAGTGATAATTAACGCCACATCAGTGGTCAAAGCTAAAACGCGATGAAACGAAGCGATCAAAGTGACAGGTATGCAACCCTCATCATCCATCTTTCGACGCAAAAAGAAATCACCCGTAAGATTTTCTTCACTAAAGTAATATTCACTATAACGACACAACAACAACAAAATCAGACAAAATGAGTATCGAGAAATGTGTAATTGCGTTTTTTTCTTTTTCTTTTTGTTTTTTTTTTTTTTTGTTAACTTTGGTAAGAGATGTTGTGCAATGTGTGATGTCTTTCATACTGTCTCTGCTCTCTGATTGAATCTATTTAACTTATGTGTACCGTTCTTTCAATATTTTACACGTTTTCAAAAATTCTTTTTTATTTTTTTTTTTTTTTTTGTATATTTTTGTTTTAATTGTTTTCAAATACTTACACTTGTTTTTTAATGGCCTCCTTGACACTTTGAGCGTCCATTTCAATAAACGCTGCAGGGACGGCGCCATAATAATGAGTGCCCATAAGGACAAACGGTTGTTCTGCACCGGCAGCATCTGCCGGTAAATAGTTTGCGAATTCGCCACCGTTGGTTAACAAATGGCGTGGTATGCGATTTGACGTACGACCTGGTCCCGGTCTTGAGAATCCGCCACGGCTCTGGCGGCTGCCGCGGTACGACGTGCGGAATCGCCTTGGCGTACGGGGCGCACAGTCGTAGTCGCGGTCGAATCGTTCGGTTCCGCTGCCGCTACGCCAGGAATCAAAGCGCTGCTCAACAGCAATCCCAGGTTTCTTACTGATGTTGTTGCGTTCGCGTGGTAATGCTTCACTGTTGTATCCCACATTTGAACGCTTTTCGTCGCTGCTTCCTCCACCCGGTCCATTGGTGTCGCTCCGATTGTTGACGTGTTCTTGGTAACGAGATTGTGTTTGCAAACCTCTCCTGGGTGGACGATTAATCGGTTTGGGTCGATTAGATTTTGCAAGATCGATTTGTAAAGGTCGCCATTTGTGCTTGGGGATTTTCTTATTGATGCCATTTGAACTTGAGGCAGACACTGGCGTACCATTGGCGGTATTTCCGGTGCCTCCCGTGTTTCTAATGACGTCTCCAACTTGCGCCACGGTTTGGTTAACTGTGCTCGATTTTGGCTCATGATTTTCTTTATTAGTTGTAGGAGTGGCTGCTAATAATTTTTCGTTAGAAATTGAATTTATATCAGATTTCTGATTATTACTACTATTATGGATAGCACTTGCAGAGGCAGGAGAAGTTTGCGCGTTGCTTGGATTAATATCAGATATTTTACCGCTACTGATTATATTGTTATTAAAGGATTCGTCTTTATGATGATTATATCGCTTCTTTGTCGAGCGTTTTGATTCGTTGCCTGTTATTTTCCCACCAATTAACATTGGCCAATCACCAACATTACTAAAATCACTAGCCTTGAATTGAAAAATGGAGGAAAAAAAAGGAAACAAAAAAAAAGAGGGATGACAATAATTAATGAAGAGAAATATGAAAGCGAATTAGGGTGAACTTACTTTTTGATTTATTTTTTTTTTATCCTTCACAACGGGAGCGTTAGCATCGCTTTGTGAAACAACTGCAAGAAAATCAAAAGAAATTTCATATTTTGACATTAGGAATAAATTTTGAATTTTTATTTTTTCGAGCCGATAAAATTTTCAGCAAATAATGAAGTATTTATTTGAGGCAATGCAAACAAGCAGTCTATGTAGTCGATTAGAGAGAATTGGTGACGAAAAGGAATACTGCCTAAACAAATATGGTATAAACGTCAAACAATATTCAAGTGTGTAACGAAGAGGAGAACACAATTCATTCAAAATTTTTTTTTTTTTTTTCAAAATTTTATAAAAATAATCAAACAAGAAATTCTTATCTCGATGCACACAAATAATATTAAACGTATACAAATTGATATTTTTTCCTCTTGCTCCCTTAATTTCTTCCTCCTATGCAATTTTAATAATACTTACTTACTATCTTATCGGCAATTTCTAAAGTAACGTGATTAAATACACTTAAATGTTCTTAAATTTTATTATCGGGGTGTATGCATCGCTCATATTAATTTAAATTTAGAATTACATATATACATGCATCCCTAGATAATGGGCATTAAAAGTAAAATAAAAGTAAATGAACACTTACTTAAACAGCAAATGCTTATGAAAGGAAGCAAAACAATTAAATATTTTTAAAAACGTCGTCGTATATTTTTATTATTGCTTATTATTAAAAGATAAATTAAAAAAGAAAAATAGGATTGCATTTTATAAAACATTACAAATTTTTCGAGCACAAGCAAGAGCAAGGTAACCTCCGTATCAGATGAGATATATATATATACTATAAATATATATATATATACTATAAATACTATACTATACTATATACTACACTATATACTATAGAACTTCCTTTCAATTATAGATAAAGAAAAAATTGCCCACAGCAATGTCAGTCACTTTGTCAAAAGCAATTTTCCTTACGAAAAATCCCAACAACTCAAGGAAAAAATGTTATGGGTAATGAATTTTTTCCCGCGTATTCTAAAAGGTTCGAAGCATCTACTAAACAAAACAATCGGTTTTTAGGACTGATTTACAATAGCCTGGCCCATCCTTAAACAATCATGAGCAACCATTTCAATTTGCATGCATCTGGCCTGAACGCTGGTTATCTTCTACGGTTTAGCTTTTTACGATGGTTCGGTATGGCGCTGTCCTATGTTCTGAAATTGCTTACATCAAAATGATGAGAAAAAGATTGAAATTTGTGGACAAACAATACAATCAGGTAGAGCTTTATTGTTTCGGAGACGACTCAGATATGATCCAATGCCTAATCAAAGGAATTTATTTATGTAGTTCTCAAGAATTTTCAAATGTCAAGTCAAGGTTTTGTTTATGGCAAACAAATTAACAAAGTTAACATCCACTTATTGGATTGTCGAGCGGGATTTTGATCATGGAAACTATCTTAACCCATTGCTAGTAATGAATCGGTTAATAACCGCTTTTGATTCCAACAGATAAATTTCAAATCTTTAATATCTGCACTTTGTACTGTCAAGTTAAGTATAAAAACATTTTGAAATATTCAGCTTTTTTTTTCAACTAATTTCATCTCCCTTCCGGCATATGCATGGTGGCTCACTCTATTTGTAAACGTCAAAAAATATTTATGAATATTTATGTCATTCCCGTTCCAATTTTTGCGACTAGAAGTAGATTGATAGACGAACATAATTAAATCGACCGAATATCCCAACTTGCTCTTGCTCAGTGTATACGCTATAAACGGAAAACTAAATTTAGTATATGTGACGTAAGGAATCATAGAAAGACAACAGAGCAGAGTTCTATTTTTATGCGTCAGTGTTTTCCTTTCTTCTCTTTTCTTTTAATTAATTAATGTAAAAACCGACTAATCAAAATATTTAGATTGACTGTCGAGTAAATATGCGTTTCAGTTTAAAACAAAAAAAAAATATATGAGCGCGTTTGTCTATGCCTCTTAAAGTGAAATTTCGCTTTTTATGTTGATGAAAATGGAGAAAAGAAAAACTCACCAATGGTTGTTGCGACTGCTGTGTTAGTGGGTTGTGTCTTTGGTTGAGACTGTGCGTTATGATTATTGTTATTGGAATTCTTGTTATTATTGCCAGCAGCTTGAATTTCAGATTGATTTTGTTGGTATTGTTGCTGGTGCTGCGGTTGTAGTTGTTGTTGTTGCTGGTGCTGCTGTTGTTGCTGCTGCTGTTGCTGCTGTTGTTGCTGTTGCTGCTGCTGTTGTTGTTGCTGCTGCTGTTGTTGCTGTTGTTGTTGCTGCTGTTGTTGTTGCTGCTGCTGCTGCTGCGGCTGTTGTTGCTGTTGTTGTTGCTGTTGTTGTTGCTGTTGTTGTTGCGGTTGGTGGTAATATTGTTGCGATTGTTGTTGTTGTTTAGGTTGTTTTGGTTGTAAGACACGTTTATCTAACGGCGACGGACTTGTTTTGGGGCTTTGCGCTTGTTGTTGTTTGGTAATCTAAAAAGCACAAGAAAAACAAAATATGTTTATATGTGTATACACATATATCTACATTTACATTATTATGCTAAATATTTAAAAAACAAATATACTTATTATGATGATATAAGCGTGTAAATTATCTTAAATTAAAAATTTACATGGCAGACTTAGTAGACAAGAGCAGTCTCCTCTCTGCACCACATTGTATCACATTGATTTCACATTAAAGCAAAAAGGGAAAAAACTTTAGTCAAACATTTTATATAAAATTTCTCATTTTAAAACTACTCACTACTAGAAAAAGAAGAAGCAAGCGCATTAAGTAAGTAAATGTATTGAGTAAATATAAATGCGTGGCAATTGTTATACAATTGAAATCTTTGTCGTTGCTAAGGTGCTGTTTGTTTATATGCTTAGAGGGAAAATATTTCATTTAGCACCTTTTTTTTCTTTTTTTTTTTTTTTTTTTTTTTTTTTTTTTTTTTTTTTTTTTTTTTTTTTTTTTTTTTTTTTTTTTTTTTTTTTTTTTTTTTTTTTGAAAAAGTAGGCGAAAATCTTACGTACAGATAAAAAATACAAATCAGTGATCGAAGATCTAAAATTAAAATATAAGAGTTCTATGCTACGCTCTTTTTGAAAAATAATCGAAAATTAAATTGAAAGGCTTTAAATAAGGTATCACATGTTGATGATCTGTGGGCTTTTCTCAATCTTTTCCTCTTGTCAGTTAACAGGAGCGACAAGAAACGTATATTTCATATATGTTTTATTTGAATTTCTGCAAAGCAGTAAACAATACGTTTTATTTATTGATGTCAAATATATGATATGTTAAGGTCTGCTTCTTCTTTAAATTACGTTCAATGACGAAGTCTTGAAATATAAGATTATCTAAGAAACAAACAAAAGGTTACAGCTCTTTAAGGTCTTCGATGCATTCTCACCGTATAATGAAAGGTTTCTTTTACAAAAATGAATCGCATCTTTGACTAAACCATCCACCCACCCACCCACCTCAATACTCATCACTAATTTCCAATGCAATGCATTCTAGCGGATGCCAGATTATATCATATATAGTAATGTGTAAAAGTATTTTTATGCCAATTTAGAAAAAGAAGCAGACAATGATGATCCTTTTTTTCTTTCGGTTAATTGTGGGTCAAAAAATAAACATACAGTGCTCAGGCGAGTTTCGGTTTTAGTCTGATGTAATGGTGAGGAATATATTAAAAGGAGAATGAATTTTTTTTGTTTGTCCAAATAAAAAATATTTGGAATCGGAAATTGCGATTTAATTAGTTAGCGGTTAGACAAGACTCCAGTTTTTTCTCCTTTATTGGCCTTGTACTACCTTTTTACGAAATGAGTGCGAGGGGAGTAGACTTGAAGGCGGTAAAAAAAAAAGTTGATTTTCGTTCCTGTTACAAAATGGAATTAGTCAGAATTTTCATTCCCTAGAAAACAAAACGGGTTTGCCCCGCTCGCATATCCCTTTTCACAAAAAAAAAAGTCTATTCACCTTTTACATATATATTCACCGTACAAAAAAAGAGACGGATTTATTTTTGTCAATTCTGCCTTTTTCGACTTTATGCGTAATCAAAAAGGAAGAAAGTGCAGGCAAAATTTACTCGCTCTGATTTAATTTTTGTAATCATTAAGCAATTGCCAGGATGTAGAAAGCCGCGAACATACACGATTACCTCGGATCGCCAGTTTAACGGTCGTGCTCACTAGCAAATCGCATCGGAAAAGCTTTCTTTCTTTTATTTTCCTATCTAAACTTTTGGCCCTTTTATGCAATACAGAGTAACAGCATAATCTATGATATTAACGTAGTCAGAAAGTCAAAAAATCGGACATTTAAATGCACAAACACATGTAGAATTGTATAACTATATAGTTCGGTGGCAATTCAAGGGGGTTTTACTTTCACCCAAGAAATATACTCCTAAAAATCCTTATGGAGACGGCCGAACGATCAAAAGTTTCTTACTGGGCGGGCTGATGTTATACCCTGGGCCTTGTTGGTCCCAAAAATTTCGTATAGAAGACCCCAAGGCTTGAATAGCTAGTTAAACAGACATGCAAGCGATCATCACTCATTTCATAACTCAATTATTGTATATTAATACGCATGTATACATCGTTTCCTATATGCGAGATAATGGATATTAAAAATGGAATGTCTTAGATAATCAATATCCTTCGTAGCCTTACTTCTTTGCGTTGACTGTAGAGAAATTTGTTTTAAGAAAAAAATAATAAAAAAAAAAAAAAAGCTTCTCCGATATATATCTTTCTCAGTTGCGCCAGAAAGTGCGATTACTTTGATTTTCTGCCAAATTTTCAATGTAATTTCTCATGTTGGCGTTTCTATTAGTGTCCTTGCTTTCAATTATATATGAATTCTGTCTCTTTTTCTCTTTAGAATTTAATGCAAAATGCATTATCATATATATATATACATATAAAATATATATAAAATCTAGTCACACTCCGTATTTTGCATAAAAGTAGCTACACACATATATATATATAGAAGTGCATGCTTCGGCCGCATGACCATGTTCGATGTAAAATAAAAAAAAAAAAGAAGGTAATAATAATAATAATAAAAAAATACAAAATGGAAAATAACTCATACAAATGCATTAGAAAAGCACAGACAGAGAACGGGAGAGAGAATCTCTCTATCATAAAAATTTTTATATTTAGCTTAAGACGAATTTTAAAACACCGACCGACCGACCAATCAACAAATCTATTTTAAAAAAAAATAAAATTTTTTTTTTTTTTATAAAAATAGAAAAACTTTTTGTAAATAAAAACAAAAAATAAATAACAAATGATAACAACACATTTCAATCCAAGCGTCAAAGCGACGCGGTATCAGCAAATTCTCTTCAACATATTCGTCCTTATGAGGTGCACGCAAATAACTAAATATTGAAGAAAACTCATTATATCATACCTTGAAGAATCGAATTCCCAAAAATGCCTTTCAATTCCAAAATTACTTCCCTTTGTTTAACGTGCAACGTTTTCTTGTTTATTTATTATAAACGTCTTCTCTCAATTATCTTCAATTATTTCACAAATATTTTAAAGTTTCTTTAAATTGATGGAAACTACACTATTGTCAGTTATTTACAATTATTCTGATGAAATTCAAGTTTTTTTTTTGTTTTTATATTGAAATTTTTTCACTTTTTCATCATCATTAGGGCATTGATTTTCATACGGCGAAAGTAACTTTAATTAATTACTATGCAATAAAAGCACATAATAACCTTTTTTATTGATGACCTAAATAATGTTTAGTGAGTGTTGTATTATTGTAGTTAAGCAGCTATTATTTTTGTTTGTTAATATTTTTTATTTATTCCATTCAGAAGAATAAACTTCGTTTTTGTAGAATATTTTTCTTTTTTTACGTATTCACGTGTGTCTGGTACGAGCGTTGAAGAAGTTCTGAATTCAAGCGGATTCGCGCAGTTCATGAAAACAACTTTTTTTTTTGCCGGAGTCGACGTGAGCCAAGTCAATTTCAATAAAACCACAAAATGAAAACAACTACTAATACAAATGTAAAACAAAAACATATCGACGACACTAAACGTATGAATCGCACACAGATAAATAGCGAGAGAGAGAGAAAAAAAAAATTAAATATAAAAAGAAAACAAAGTAAAAACAAAACAGAGTAAAAACAAACCAAAATAAATAATAAGTATAAAGAAACAAGCAAACAAAAATATTTTTTTATATATGCATTGTGTATGTGCGTATATAATTATCAAGCAGTAGTGGCATGTAATACTATAAATACATCATGAAATACACACAACGGAAAAGTAAAAACACAAAAACAAAAGCAGATAAAACCCCGGTCGGCCGTGTTATTGTTATATAGAAGCTAAATATCACGAAAACAGTGACTTCTATCGCGTAAAGAATTTATTGAATAAGAGAAACGGAACGAAGTAACTGCTCCATTTTAACCCATTCGGAAATTTTAAACGGCCCTCATAAATATTTGTATCAATATTTGGAAGATTTCCTTACATGGTGATCGCATATGTATTTTATTTCTTATATGAATCGTAGCAAGACCATGGGAATTTCAAAGGGAGGGGCTCAGAATGCTTTTACGTATTATATAGGTGCACTTGATATATATACTTAATGGAACCATTACGAGTCTTGGAGGTTTTCGCTGATAAATATGAAAATTCGTAGCAAAACCACTACAGAAGTCCATGTCTCACCATTGAACACCATATGTCACCCCACTATTATTCATATAATTACTGTCCAAAATAAAGCGCTATTATATGAGAAGTGGTCGAAAAAGTTGTCCGATCCGAACAATTTTTAATGGTATTCGTCCTTATTGCAATATGCTTAAGTAGGTACTTCAAGCTTCATCAAAATATCTTCTGTAGATTGAACACAAAACAACAAGGCGGACAGACGGAAGGACAAACTTTAATCGATTCAGAAAGTCTTAAGTCCACACATTCGCCCAAACTTAATGTATCCTTGTACCATAAATGGTGCACGGTGTAGACAGAATTGTTTCGATAGGGGATATAGTTTAGGCTTCCTTGGATAATCGATTACAAATGGAAAAACCCACATTTCCACACCCACCACCGGTAGAGGAAATGTCCAAACCTCCGAAAGGAAACTTTAGATAATCCACAAAGTCTAAAAATATATAGGTTTTTTAAAAAAATACCAGGTTTTGGACCAGTCTGACCTTATGCCCACGGTAAACATTCTCCCGATCGTTAGAATTAGGACAAGGTTAGGCAAGAACTTTCCTCTATCACATCCATTCTGAACTTCAGTAATAAAGCCACCACTCTAATAAAGTTTTCGATCAAGTTTCAAGGTTTCATCATCAAATCATATAATAAGCGATTTACATAAGATAAGGCAGGGGCTACATGAATTTACTCAACTGTCGAAAACGAATATGTGGCATCGCAAGATATTTTTGTTTATGTAGGACGTCCCAAAAATTACGCAAGATTTGACTTGGCCTCGATTTATGTGGTAAAGTCGTGGCAATCCGAAAAAATAAAAAACAGTTTAGGTTTAATAAAAATGGAGCATTACACCAGAGAGCATCGTTGAATAATATTTCAAAAATAAGGAAAGTTTCGCGGCCACAGTTCACAAAAATTCGTACAAAGTTTATACAAAGGGATCATTTTCCTCTTCAGGACTTGATTGATTGCCAAAATTGGCGTCCTTAAGGTTCAGAAAATCTACATGTGATTGTCGAAAAGCAAATGCGCCCACAACGTGCGGATTGCGGGCTGGAGGCATAAAGTAAAGAATAAAGCCGGGCCCATGTGCCAGCAGAGCCATAGAGGTCATTTCCCCGACGCGGTATTCCACACATAAAAGAAATAACTGTGTTTGCTATTTCATTCAAATCTTCCGTAGCATGCGGAACGGCCTTTATTTTCTATTTTCCTAATAAAAATTTTTCAAAAAATCTCCTTCTTTTTGCCCCTAATTAAGTGCACGCGACTGTAAATTGAATTTCTTTTATTGCTATCTTGGTCTCCCTTGTGAAATCTTCTTTCGCTCTCTACACACACTCCACTCCACTATGCTATACTATAGTGAGGTACAGACTGGCAACGATACGTTTCACGTTTATCGTGGCCTAAGAGACAAACAACAAACAAACAAATGCTAAGAATAAAACAAAATTGGAAAAATATTTATCTTTTTTTGTGTGTTTATGTAAAATGATAAGGGCTCCGCGATCATTCACATCGTTATGTTTTTGTTTATTATTTTCTTTCTTTGTTCTCACACATAAGATAATAATAAAAACATGTTTATGGAAAAAGTGTAACGCTTGCCTTTGTCATTGTGAAACAATAACAAAAATATATGTTGAACGAAAAGAAACAGAAAAGAAACAGAAAAAAAAAAAGAAAAAAGAAAAAACATAAACCTGTTAAATGGCACGTACGCCACCATATGGAAAACATACATGAAATTTTACTCGCGCATATGCCGGAGCTATAATCTTTGGAGACCAACTCGAACGCTAACAACGGAAAATATTAATGCACAGCCGCAGTAATATGGGAGAGGTCGAGATTGTAAAATTCTCTTTGCAAATTTTTTTTGCAACCACCGCTAACAAAACTGAGCAAAGACTTCACTTTTTGCTTAAATTCCTAATTTACGGGCCAGCATAGCCAACGGAAACGCCCTAAAATGAATGTATTTTTCGGTGTTATATAAAATTCCGAGGCCATTTATTACCATACTGCTGGGTCCTGATTACAGTTATTTACTGTGGATGCACTGTTTGTTCACGAATGTTAGGGTCAGCGACTAAAATTTACTCGAGGTATAGCCTTTAAGGGCTGCAAAAGCCCATTACGTCTATTACGTTCACTACTTACGTTACGCAAAAACGATGAAGACCTTACGTATTACGTGTTCGTAACCGTAACCTAAGGTTAAGATGTTACGCTTTAACGACTTTCTCTTGATAGCTAGGGCTGCTGCTTAAAAGTGATTGTAGATAGTAAAGGCCCCAGCATTTTGCGAGTTTTTAATGAAAGAGAGCCTAAGAATGCTTCATTTGCCAAATCGCTTAACTTCACTTTTTTTAAGGTTTTATTTTTCATTTTCAAACTAAAGACCGATTGATTGACTCCTGACTGTATATCTTCTTCAAAACAAAAATTTCTCTTCAATAAAAGTGTGTGTTAAGAACACTAATGAAAACACTAAATGAAAAAAAAACATTTTTTCTTTTGTCCTTGAACAATAATAATTAGTTGTTTTTGAGTAGTCAATTCACACTTTAATTTAAATCGCAATAAAAATTTAGTTAGAACACGCTTTTTATTTAACACAGCAATTATAAGTGAAATACATCCGTAAAAATCGTTTTCTAACGCTACCACTAAACAAACATACAATATATAAAGTAATGTAAACAAACAAACAATTTTTTAACTTCTCTCTAGTTTTAGAGATAATCGATTTGAGACAAGTGAGGCAGTGGCAGTAATGAGGGCCTTTTAAATAGAAAAATTATTCGCCATTTCGTTGCTGAAAATTACAAAAAAATCTCTTCTCGATTTCATCGTTCATCACGCAAATACCAAGAAGACATCGTGTAATTGTGCCCCAATGTTTACCACCATCGAAGCTATTTGTCATTTAGTTGCTAAAAACCGCAAAAAATCCCTTTTTGATTTTGTCGTCAGGTGAAGTGTTTGTTTTGCATCGCTGCTCACGCAAGAACCAATGAAAAAACGTCAAGAACTTTTCGTTCAATCTGGTATTTATTGTAAACTTGTCTCGTCAGTTATGTGTATATGTGCGTGGTACTGTGGTAATCTATTGCTTGCTACTAATATTAATTCCAACATTTTTATAGCTTCAAAACCAAATTTATGACCGGCTTAAGCTGACTGTTTCACTGATTACAATACACAAAAAAACACATGTTTCACTTAAAGCCAGTTTAGTATCGATTACACCGTAAGTTTCCAATCTTGATGGATCAATGGAAAAAGAACTTCGTATTGCTCTCTAGAATATATAAAAATTAATTTCCAATTCTTAAATAATAGTCGTAAGCATAAAATACTTGCAAGCGATCGAAGGGCTCACAGTTCATTAACTATAACTTTTGAACGAAATACTTGCTTGCTAGACTTAAATGAGGAATAATGTTGAAGTGAGGCATTATAGGAGAGTTCTCGATATTCAGCGATATCAAGTGTTCATAAAGTTTAGAAACACTCATCAAGCTTCTCGTAGAACATACGTCAAACACATCGCTCAATAAGATCGTAGGGTAAAATACATACGAACAGATGTGACAGGGGGTTTACGTAGGTTCCTGCCGTGGAGGCTTAACCCTACGGTGTCCGATGGCACACGGAATGAAAAAGCGTCACTCACGCCCCGCTGGGAGCAGGGAGGCTCCCAAGCATTTCCAGATTAAGAGCATGCCCTTCCCTCTGACGGGGGCGAGACCTATCTAACATCTCAAATATTTAATGTTCCCGCGATTTTGGTGGCAACCACAGCCACCACGAAACTCCCCGAAGGGCCGTTCCCAATACGAACAGATGTGACAGGGGGTTTACGCAGGTTCCTGCCGTGGAGGCTTAACCCTACGGTGTCCGATGGCACACGGAATGAAAAAGCGTCACTCACGCTCCGCTGGGAGCAGGGAGGCTCCCAAGCAGTTCCAGATTAAGGGCATGTGTATGGCATGCCCTTCCCTCTGACGGGGGCGAGAGCTATCTAACACCTCAAATATTTAATGTTCCCGCGATTTTGGGGGCAACCACAGCCACCACGAAACTCCCCGAAGGGCCGTTCCCAATACGAACACGACGAACGAATACATTTGATCAGTAAAAATAATGAAAATGATTTAATCGCTCTTACAATTTCAAAAGTGTGCCTAGAAAGGGCAGCCAACCTGCTGTCTTTTGTCTTTTCAACTTTGCGAGAATCATTCTATATCCTCCCACAGTTCCCTCACACTTAATGAGAAAGCGACAGATATGTCTGTGTGTTTTACGTCTGCACCTGGTGTGAAACCTTAATCAGACGGGTTGCCTACAACCATTGGCAATCGAAAGGTAGTTGATTGACGACCCCTCAGGGAGAGAGACAATCCACATTGAAGGGGGCCCCGCTACCCTGAAGTACCGCAATAGAAAATAGGTGTGGGCCAAATTCTCGTTTAGTGGTCTGCTTCGAGGCCTATCTAAGCACCTCTTAAATAGCTCTCCGCGAAACTTTGGGGTAACCACAGCCATCACGAATACTCCCCGAGGGGCCGCACCCAGCAGTTAGGCAAGAAGGCATTCTCCAGCATTCCGACGGGGAGTGTGCATCTTCCTGCCGGAGCAATCCTACTTTGGGCAACCTGACCCCCGTGGACACCCTTTAACTTCTTGGCTTATCGTTCAAGCCAGAACTAACACCAAGCTATACAGCTTTGGGTGATCAATTAATTCTCTTTCTCTGGTCACAGATCACAAGTTTTTGCTTAGAATACCAAATTTGATCTCAAATTTTTTCTTTTTTTTCTTCTTTTTCGCTCCATATATGTCTGGCTGTACTTGCTATATTTACCCGGTTATTACTTTTAAGATGTGAAAATGTTGTGAAATTTGTGCCTATATCGTAGGCCATGTGTTTTCGGAACATATTTTTATAACATAACGTAAACAAGGCCAAAGGATACCAAAGCGAAAACAATTTCGGAAACTCTACTAAAGTAAATCTCGAGGATAAATTGCAAGTATTTGTAGGCAAACAATTTTTATTACAAACAGCTGTCGATAGCTAAACGTATTTTACGCATTTGATTTAGTTGAATAGAAAATGTAATTAATACAGAAAACCGGTTTGTGTAACGATAATAGACAACAAGTATAGTTAAAGAATTTAAATGAAAAAATATTTAAGCCAAGGATGTCACGATCATCTATCTATCTATCTGTCTATCTATTTATTCAGAAATGTGAGGAAAATTATGCAAAGTATTGAGTATCTCTGACTTGTGTGTGTATATAGTATCTGTGTGGCTTGTCATAGTCAATATGACATACAACCGACAAGTTTACTGATTATTCGTATAAAATGAAAACTTTCTAAAAGCGCTTATGAAATATTATTTTATTTTTTATATTAAAGCTAAAATAATCGCATATAGAGAAAAATGAAAACTGATAACTTCTTATAGGCATATCATATATATATATATATATAATAGAGAGAAGGAGTAATAGTAGAATAGAAGCAAAAAAAAAGCATCGAGTAATAGAAACGCTTAACAAATATAATTAGATTAAAGTTCGATTAAACAACAAACTTGACGACTTGTACACCCTACACTCTAAGACGGAATAATTCTAATTTCATTGACATGGAAAAACCTGCTGAAACGCCTTGATATTAATTTAGTAGACAAAGAGCACATGACTCTATACAAAACCTTTTCACCTCTAGACATTGAGCTAAATTCCAGCAATAATCGATGAAGCCGAATAAGCAAAAAACTGTACTTTTAACAAAAGCAAGAATTCATAAAAATGTTCCTTGGAAAAAGCATTAGGCTTTGTACGCCATCATTTTCTACTGCTCTAGAATTGCTTACCTATGAACAAATACTTTGGTATGTTTATTAGTTAGGCTGCAAGATATGGCGATGCATAAAGTGGAACTCGTCAATACATAACGACATTGTAGCACATAAGTCGAATAAGTGCGTATAACATGACATATAAATGTCGCTTCTTCTGACGAATCTATATAATTTTTAAATAATAGAAACAAACTTCAAACGGATTTTGTGAAAATTCATTTCATGACATTGCGACGATTAGTTTATAACTTACAGTCGTTTTAGTGAGGCTACTATTGTAACTTTCAAAATAACGAAAAAATTAAGTAACTTTCACCAAAACTGCTGCCTCAGCTACATGATCACACACCTCCCGCATTTTACTCAAAATTAACCCTAAACTAATGAGTATCGATTAGAAAAACTTTTATGCCTTGACTAGAAGAACTGCATCTATATAAATGACAAGCGCGTGCGACTAAAGTGCAGAGCAAGTTCTCCTATTTGTTATGTTTGCGTCAATGTTTAAAATCAGCAAAACTTATGGCTTTTTATTACTTTTCCTTCTTCTTTTATTTATTTTTATTGAATGCACGAAAACTTTGCCAAAGAATAGAAGCGTAATCATATTGTTCTTCCACTTGTAGCATTCAAAAGCGTATAGCATGAGTTCAGTAAACCGTGTAGTAGATCGAGGAAAAAGTTTGTGGCGTTTTTCACCAAAAATTCAAATATATTTTCATTTTATCTTAACAGTAAACCTACCCATGTTTTGTCAATACACTCGCAAAAATCTACCAAAATGGGTCACTTGGAATCGTTAGACTCGCATAAATGAAGATAGGAACTTGGACTTGATCGACGTTGATGATAGTTCTGGTGTTAAGTGCACGTAATCAAAAACATTCATTCCGTCTCTCCGTCCGCCCTTTCTTACAATTCTCAGAATAGCATAAGCTTTAGTAGAAAGCTTAAATATGGTCCACATGGTCGATTGTATCCGTAGGATTGTATCAGACCTTCTGTAGTTGAAAAAAAATGGAAAAATTTTGAAAAAAAATTCCAAAAGAGTCTCAAAAACATGATCCAATCTGCAAATTGCAAGTCGAGCTAACATTTAAACCGAATTTTTTCTCAGCACAGATATAATTTTATCGATCGACTGAACATTAAGAGTAAAAGAAAACTGAATTTTATTTACTCTCATCATTATTAGTAGTTGGGATTGTTAAGACGCGAAAATTTTTAAAAAAAATTCATCGTACATATATCATAGTTAATGAATATTTATTCAATTGGAAATTAAGTAAAAAAAAAAAAAAAAAAAAACAGTGCCATTAATATGCAACGTGCGCACTTGCAATTTTATATAATTTATTCTTCGATGAAAATGACTCATTAGCAAAAGCAGAAAACGTTATTCGCATATACATCGCATCTCATTTACTTACGGCCTTTGGATAATTGTGGGTAAACACTTGAGACGCTTTAAGAGAGATCATTGCCCATCATGGCAAAAATTTAGAGATCACATTCATTGCTTTAAAGGAACTCAAATTAGAAGAGAGAAGTGAACAAACAGGAAGGCTTGTGGACTAAACTTGATTTTTAATGCTTAACTAAACTTACAATTTAGTAAATTTATGATCAAATTTCGTTTCTTTAACAAGAACATAGTAAACGAAATTTTAACGCACGGACAGACAACGAGACATAAGTATGGCTAGAGGAAGAATACATCGAATTTATATGGTCTTCTGTGCATACTTTGAGGCGGCATTTGAAATTTTTAATATGCTATCTAATGAAGTAGTTAAAAAAGAAAAAAAGTGCCGCAAGGAGTGCACCTCTAAAAATGATTTTCTTGTTTATTAAAAATATTAAATAATATCTGTGCTTGCTAAGCGTAAAAGCAAATTATGTGAACATACTTTGCCCCTCACTTCATTATTGAAATAATTTTAATAAAAAAATTTATTTCAACTTTGAATGATATATGCATTCACATCTACTGTAACAATATCTTTATTAAAAATCTGTGAAATTCTCTTCTTCTGTCAGTGGAGCCAAACTGTCGAGACGTTAAGTATTTTGTTTAATTTTCACAGAAGAGTAAATATATTTTGTTGAAACGTTCGCTTCAGAGAATACCCTACAAAATACAAATGTGTCCGTCTGTCTGTCTAGCTATGCTAAACACTTTTCTGAGCGCAAAAATAAAACTATCGGCTTCAAATTGGGAGGCAGCCTTGCAAGTTATTGCAAGCAGTTTGGTATTAAAACTGGGCCAAATCGGTCGGAGAACACGCGTACAGTACTACATAAACTGAGAACACCACTCAAAAGGAATAACAAATGGGTTTTTGCTCATTACTCATAACTCTCACATAATAGATAAATTTACAAAAATTTGAATGCTGTAGTACCTGTACCAAAATGGAAAAAGCTGACCACGCCTACCCAATATTATAGTGAATTAAAATTAAATTTTTTGTTTTTTTCTATTTCAATATAAGGCGCAGAAGCAAGCTTCAAATACCCCACATATATATTCTTGACCGGTTTTAAATTCGGAATGTGCCTAGGCATGCCCGTCTGTCTGCTCGTTTATCCACTGTGTGTATAGTATGTGTGTCCCGTTCGTAAAAATGAAGATGCGTGTCTTCGAAGTTTTTTGCTTGTGACTCACAAAGTACAACTCGTAGCTCATATCAATTTTTCTTTTATTCTGAAAATAGAAAAAATTATTCACGCCCGCCCTATGCTATCTGTAAAGTCTGAAAAAGTAGTTCTTTTCCTTTCTTTTAATCTCTTTTAGACACTTAAATGTATTAGAGATTTACTCACGCCCGAATATAATTTTCTTACTTGTTTTACAAATAAATTCGTAGAAAGCTTTTAAAGGTCTCATGAAGGTTTTTTTTTAATTTGTAATTAAATAAAAAAGCAAAACGTTTTCTAAAATAATGCATTTTTTGTTAAGTTTTTCATTGAAAATGGCTTCCGCTACACATTTAATCCTCACCAATAGAACAGAAATTTTTCTATGTCTCTACCGTTTTAATATCATTCTGCTTGTCTCTTAAACTCGCAGAAACGGTATTAAGCAGATAAGTTAATATTATGTGAATGCAATTAAGTAATAAACGTATTAGATAATGAAAACGACGCACATATCTACAATTTTAATATTGTTTTTTTTTTGTTCTAAAATATTTTTTATCTATATTTTCTTGATCTAATTATTTGGCTATAGAAACTAAAGAAGAATTTGAAAACTAAATTTCATTCATTAATTCGTTGCATTAAATTCGAATTATTTTTAAAATCCAAAATATTATTAGGATTTGTCTCAATGTAAAAGTGAAAAGTCAACAAAATTGCATTTTAATGCAAGCAACGGCTATTGATAATTTTAAAAATACGTACGCGTACGTAAGAGTTTATTTAAAAAAGAGATTTTTACAAAATTAAAAAATTTATAAAAAGAAAATGAAAATCAAAATTTGTGTCAAACGTCTCATAATCACACGAATTATAGTAGGTATGAGAAAATGGCACATCTTCTGATCTTTTGAATGTCTCACACACACCTTCACAAATATATGTCAGGAATTCTATTAAAAGTAAAAATATTTTCAATTTCCAAGTTTTCTAAACTTCAATTTCATTGTTGAACTGAATTGATCTCAAGACAAGAAAGAGGATAAATCTTCCATTCTCTCTCCTCCCTACTTAAAAGATTAATAAGACAAAACCATCGGGAGCACAACACCTTGATTAGTTCATGCACAGTAGCAGAAATTGAAAGTCTTAAGAGTTCGAAGGATATTAACAACAAGAGCAGTCTTGTGTATATATATATGGGCATTAAAATCATGATAATCATAATATCAACAACATCATAAGATCAGAAACAGTAACTTCTTCACACCTCAACCGATCAATATCTTTAATGAATCATGAGCATCTTCTTATATATATATATGTTCAAGCATTATGTAGAGCAAAAATCTTTATTCGCAGAGGACTTATAAGATGGGATACTAAAACTTTCTTTTTGTACGTATTTTTGAAAGCATATATGGTTCAGGATCACGAACATTTACGCGACACCATCAATATGAACAAATTTTTCCTCCCTTCATACATTTTTAAGTAGACTGTACAGTGAATTAAATATAGTCAAGTTTGTTTATAAATCCGTAGATCCTTCCACCCGTCCATCCGTCATCATCTTTATTAGAATCAAAATTATTCAAAAATTTGTTTCGAATGTTGAGTAAATTATCAGTTGCATCTTTTTCTTCTCTTTCATGTGATCAGATTTAAAGATCAGCAATTAATGAATTGCCTCGCCTCTAATTCGTAGTAGTTTTGAATGAAGTTATCTAAGCATTTTTACTGCTTGCCTAATAATAACTTGAACTCTTCGAGCACTTTTTACCTTAAGTATATGTATTATATATAATTTTTCTTGCCTGCTATCTCATAATGATCTTATATAGTAGTAAAATTGCCTCATTATACGATAATCGCTTACGATGCAAGGGTATAGTCAATTTGTGCGGATGTACACAACGCTCAGGCGAACTTGGGATAGATCCGACCTTTATTACACCGATTTTCTGAATCGATCTAAGCATGTCTGTCCGTCTGTCCGGCTTATATTCTTAATCTTCAGCTCGGAAATTTTTAAGATATTCTGGTGAAAGACGCCATTTGCCTCAAGGACGCACACTATTGGAGACGGCGCAAAATGGCCCACTTTTTCAACAACTTCTCAATTATTTTGAAAAGCCGTCATATGAATAAGAGTATCAAGCGAAATGGAGTAGAGTATTTAATGATGGGCCGCGGCTTACTATAATATCTTCACTTGCTTTTCTTTTTCAAAATTCAAGATGAAAAATAATAATTTAATCTTACATATTCCAATTGCTTGGGATGAACATGAACGTGTAAACATTTCTTCGGAACAATAATCATCTGTTTGCATTGATTTATTCAAGGAACGATATATGTTGGAAAATAATATTTTTTACTTTCCGATTTCGAAGTAAACATTTTTTCTCTGGTCAGCTGTATTTACAATACACATACACACTTTTTTTCGTATTTTTTGCAATTTCTGGTCATTAAAAAAAAAAAAAAAAAAAACTGATAATTCAGAAATATTTTCAATTTCAATTCTGATTAATTCTATTTATAGATGAGGAAGGTTTAAAATTATCACCTGAGAAACCGTGACATCGATTTAATATAAAGATCATATGTCGTTAATGAATTAAAAAATTTTTACATATTTTTAAGTAAGAAGTAATTTTTTTAATTTTACCGATATACTTCAAATATAGTATTTTTTAGTAATTACACGCAATTTTCCTTTTAAATAAACCTGTACGAACACTGTTTACTTTAAGACTGTCGAAGAATATTTTTAATTCTTTAATAGATATTTCTTATAACATATACAAATATATATTTATAAGAATATTTAATTATTGTACAGTACTTCCCTCTCAATTAGTGCGAACATATTTAAGCAGTTGACCTCAAAGAATATGTTAAGCAGGTTTACTGATCGATGGCGAGACCAACTACCCGAGGTGAGGATGTACGTAGCGTAAGCTATTCTGTGCCTATGTCTAGATATTCTAAGGGCAACTACCTTATCCTGTGCTTATGTCTACTTGCCCTACCAACCAAGTCTTTTAATAGGACTAATCATCGGCTATCTCGGCATCCTCATCCGCTTGTGACTGCACTTTACAGCTGTTTGTACAACTAATTACTCGAAGTAGTTTTGTCCCGCCGGCAGAGGATGCTTCCACTTTGAAGCCAAACATATACCTTCCATCCTCTTCTATGCTATTTGACTGGCACATAAAGCGGAAAAAATCGATTAACTTTCAGGCAAAAGTTAAGTACTCTCGGGAAGTTTCGACGCTTTTGAAAATCGACTTGTAATACTTTAACAGAACCGGAATATGGATGAAAACAAAAACATCTACAAAATTGTTACCTTAAGTGCAAACTCAGCTTTGTTCTGTACGTTATGGATTGATAAACGATTTTTATGAAATTTTTCGTCTTGCTTGCTATCTTCCCTACAAAAAAACACTCATTCGCTTACTAAAAATGCATCTCCTTTAAAAAAGAAATTAAAAAATTTATGCATTCAAAAAATTTCTGTTGATTTTGAATTTGAATTATTTATGGTTAAGTTCGGATCGCATGCAATTAAATGAAAAGTACTGCATATCTTTGTATTTTTACAGCCATCATTATGAAGAGATGACAATGCGGCATAAAAGAAAACCCGTGCAGTTATTTCCTATATAGAGTGAGTATCTTTATTCCTTTATTTAGATATGTATTAAGCATATAATAAATGCTATATAGGAAAATGAGGCGCAAGTTTTAAGATTAACAACACTCTGCGATCAAAAAGTAAACGGACATTTTAATCTAAAAGTCAAGTGAACTTCTCGAAAAGAACAGTTTCTTTCTCTCTCTCTCTCTCTTGCCTTTGGCGATTTAACTCAACTGGCATCTATGTCAAATTTAGTATCAACTTTAGTATCGATTTTATTATCACTTTTTTTGCACGGTTTTTTGGGAAAATAATTAGAGTTTTTTCATTTTACACGATTTTGTAAAGTTGACGAACACATTCTTCACAAATTTAGTGTATGTCGCATGTATTTCTTTCAACGATTTGTTTTTGCACGGTTTTCTAAGTAACATATCGAGTATATAACTTCAATAGGGCTTTTATTCCCACTTATCCTTGAAACATGAATACTTAGGATCTTTACATTAGGACAACAGATGCGCCCTTAAGAATCTCTAAATGTTATTTCTTAAAAAAAAAAAATTTTTTTTTAGTGGTAATTTAAGTTAAATAAATATTTGAATGAAACGCAATATTAAACAAAAATAATCATAAACTCTTAAGATAAAAAAAAAAACAAAATACTGTAAGATAAGATATATATTTATATAGAAACAAATATTACATAAAATTCTACTTAAACTTTTATCATGCTACAGATTTTCGATACCATGAACAACTTGAGTCAGATTTCTCGTTTAGGTTCACGACTACCCAAAATTAATGGCATAACTCCCATCCAGTTATTCCTATTCAAGATGAAAGTGAAGAGTGCTAGACCTTAGGAAATTTATGTTAGATCATACACAAGTAGACTTAGAAAATCTTGGTTTGGTTATATGCAAAATCTGAGATATAGAATATCGCAAACCGAATGATAAATTCAAACTTTCTTTTAATCGCGAAAGGAAAGGGTCTCAAAATAGAGTTTACCAAAGAGGAAGGACTACAGCTATTGGGCACCAAGCGTTTCTTTCCAGCTGCTTATATTTTATATGACAAGACTTCCTGGTCCTCGTTTATTACAATAAAGAAAAACAACGGCTTAAGGCTGTGAAGATAAGCTTCAGTGCTTCAGGCTTCAGGCTTCAGGCTTCAGGGTTCAGGCAGTATAAATATATAGCAAGCACCACAAGATCCTTGTATCAGTTACTTATTTCTGCAGATATGAATATGATGAAGTTTCCAATTCCGTGGGCAACGCGGGCCAACACCCCGCAGAATCCGTACGGACTTAAACGGCAATATTACATAGCATAAGATCGGTATCGATTTGAATAGCAGTAGTGAACACCCGTGATCTTTGTTAACTCCAATAGATGGAGGATAAGTGCGGAAATTATACTTGTTTGCATAGCACGATCATAAGACGCTACGTGGTCTGTATTTAACTTCAGTAATGGTGGTAGTATACCCCAGTATAAGCATTGATATGAACAGCATTGGCTTAGGGGAATTTATATATATATATATATATTAATGACGGTAGAGTGTGTGTGTGTGTGAACTACAGGATTAGTATGGACATGGATAGTAGCATACTACCAAGACAGGTATGTGTTAGTTAGTTAGTTAAATACATCAGCTCTCACCATGTTTTAAGCAGTACATGTAACATTTTTCTTAAAAAATAGGCGTAGAATGGGCAATGGGTCCCATGCAATACACTTGCAGCTTTACGATTTGAAAAAAATGTTATTTCTTCCATGTTTATTTAGAGCAAAGCAGATTCAAAATTCGCCTTAGGATGGCTACAAGGGTTTCATTTATTTCGTAACAAGATGAGAGAGACAATAAATAAAACAAAAAAAAAACAGGTAAACATATTAAGCACCCCATACCATTTTATTTAACGAAGCTATTTAAGGATTGAAGGATTTTCAAAATAAGGCGAAGAGAAGCGGTCGAAAGTGGTCGCATGGAATCGTCCTTGCTGCAAAAACACGTCGTTGTATCAAATTTCATTAAAATATCTCAAAAATGTCCAATCGGTAGGTTGAATACAAAAATACATAGGCGGACATCAAGGAACCGATCGATAGAAAAACTTATACCGTTTCAAGAAATGACTCTGAGTATAAATACTATGTGTTATATATGTGTGTGGGATAAAAATTCAAAAATGAAATTTCAAAAAGAATTCCCTGAAACTTTTATTAACAAAATTTTAAATGGCTCCCTCCCTATGAAGAAACAATAAATAAATTGTTGCTAGTTCTTAAATTCAGATCTGATAAGTTACTTCCATTTGAATATTTGGGGGAGGGGGTGTACGAAAAAATTGGTCAATCAAAATTTTCATTTTTACAATTTTCAAAAACCTTCTGATGAAACTATAGGCGGCAACGATTGAAATAAAAAAAAAAAAAAAAAAAAATCATTGCGTTAACATATTTTATATTTATTTTTGTTTATTTATCTAATCACCTTTTTTCCAATATTACGTTATACCAAAAGAGGAAATGGCCAAAATTTATATATATTTTAAGCACTTCGAGAAGCGATAAACAAATTTACTACCAAAAAAGAAAACAAATCGTACATTATATATATATATATATATATATATATATATATGTATATATGTATGTATGTATATGTATCCGCACATATATGTTATATAAATATATATGTTGTGTACAATACAAGAAACAATCATAATAATAAAATAACGATTATATCAAAAAAGAGCATATATTTTATAGAAATATTTCGCGAGCGCGAGTGAGAAGGACAAGCAAAATATAGTATAACTCTTGACCTTGACGTTCATTCAAATTGCATATAGTTTGTTCAACTTGATTTCAATTTTGAATATCAAAATACATAGGATTTGGTATATTGATGGCATGTAATTGTTTACCAAAAACAAGAAGAAAACAAACTATCGCTTGTCGTTGTTGGCTTATTGGCATTCATTGTCATTTATATACAAAAACAACCATATTGACAAATTGCGGTGAAATTTAAATGCATATTTATTGTATTTCAAAATCGATATCTATCGCACAAGATTACACACTTAGTAAGAAACATTGACCTTAAAAGGTATGTTCGACTTCCAGCTATAGTGCTCAGTCGGTAAAGACATAACACTTCTCGATTGGACACATATCCACTAGGCTGCGGCCAACGCCATCTCCCTTCTTCTCTCTTGTTCATCGTATTAAAAAAAAAAAATTAAGTAAATAAATATTTACTGCCGCTTTACGGTCTTAGTCACTGAGGTGTATTGCAAATTAAGTGCTGTCCACTGGACTAGGAATTGCATTCGAGAAATTCCGATCTCGGCATTCGAACAATTGCCTTCTAATGGATCTCTAATGCGTATTTTTACTTCTTACAAATGCAAGATAAAATTAAATTTATTTTTCTCCTCCGAGCAACGCTCCAATGGAAAGCTCATTTCTATTGTGAAAAAAAAATTAGCCCTACAATCGGGCAAGACTTTTGTGTAACGGAATAATATGTTAGATCGATGTAGTCAAACGGCCACTCGCTCGGATAGTGTAACATGTCGAGGCAAGTGTTATTGTAAAGCTAGCTAAGCAGCAACGGGTTTTACTTTCTATCCAACAAAGACTCTACAGACGGTGGAGACGTGCAAAAGCCCTTATTGAGACAGACAGACGAACACTCGAAAGTTCCTCACCGGACAGGCTGATGTTTTGCCATTCTACATCCTTTCTCTTTCTATATGGCCTCCTTCGGTCAATAATTTTGTGTATGGTACTCCACGCACAAGCATATATAAAAAATAAAATTAAAATTTCCTGAGTGATTTAAACCAAAAAAAAATATTTTGGGGGCATAAACGAATGGAGATATGTTAGCAATATTAATCTACTAAGATAAGTAGCGATATCAGGGATTCCATAAACCCTATATATACCAAATATGTGCATTGCAGATTAAGATAAAATTCGTGTTTTTGTTTAAATTTCCATCCACCGTTCCGTTGTTGCAAAATGACACTGAAATTATTTTTAATTCGATATTTTTTACTGCACTAACAATTGGAATTCTCTCGTTATCGCTCGCCCTTGGTGTGGAGTATTGGAAACGCAAAATGTTTTAATTGGAAATGAGTCATGCTCGGACATTAAAAATTTTCTGCATTGAAACCATATTTCAAATTTGCAGGCAAGACGTGAAAACCCCGTAAATTGTTTTTATTAGATTATATTGTTGCGACAAAAAGTCTTTAGTAAATTTTAACAATGACTTGGACCGATATCATCAATCAAAAGTTGTAAAGTTTATAAAAACATTGATGTGACGTTTTTCTCTTCTTCCAATTTATGAAGAAAAAGTATTTCGCAACTATTTTTTTACCGTTACATTCTAAGCGATACGTATTAATTAACATAACTTTCTAAGCTTTCTTGTGATGTTCTAGTTTTTCCCAAAGTATGTTATGTTAATGTTAATGTTAAGGAAAAAAATAAATGCGAATGAGACTTAAATTTACTTAATATTTCTTCCATCTTACAATACGATCGTCTCTTTCAATTTCGATCCGATTACCGTCTTGCAATTTTAAATGCATTTTGAAAACTGAGATTCTTCTATCGATTACCTCCTATTCGAAAAAAAAAAATTGTTCGGATTCATGCAATTTTTTTTTCAATTCAATCCTAACATATTTTTAATTTGTAGCAGCGGTAAGGTCAAGGAAAGTCAACCAAAGAAAAAGAAAATAATAGTTTTGCGTTTTGTACTTAAATCGTCCATTCACAAGATTGTTCGTCGTATCTATAATATCCGTCTCAGAGATTAAAGTGTCCTCTTCTTATGTTCGAATATTCTTAAAATTCTCATTTGAAGTTTAACTTAAAGATGAACTTTTCATTTATCTGTTTAAGGTTATGAAGTTTCAATCACTCCACTTAGCAGATCCCCAAGTAGTCATTCCCTTCCTAACGCGCTCAGTCAAACAATCTCCTCCTAAATCTTACAACTCTTAATACTGGGCTTAGTCTCCTTAAGCAAGGATTAGTTAACTACATATTGGCAATGGTCTCTTATTTATAGCAAACTTTTTTTTCTGTACAAGCTTTGTAACAACTTTAGGAATTTAATTATTTTAGTATAATTTAATTGTGAAAGTGCTTGCACATGGTACTATATTTAAACTGTGTATGTAAGAATTTGGTTTTATAAGCGAAATAAATAAATAAAAATAAATAATTTTTATTGTTATTCAAAATATCATTTTCATGCCCCATACCATTTGTGCAAGGTAAAAAAAAGTACTTAAGGTAGATCCATCACCCGCAATCACTTTCTGAATTGATCTAAGTTTGTCTGTCCGTCTGTCTGCCCATGCATCCTTACGTTCAACCTACGGATCGCATTTTTGAAATGTGTTGATGAAAATGTTTTGACATAAGCAGGAACACCATTGAAGATGTATGCGTACACCCACTGTCCTTATAACCCCTTTTTTTAAAAAAGTGGTGACATGACCAACAGCATCAAGCAAAATTGTGCAGGATAGTGTCTAGCGGATGGACTGCAACTCACTGTAATGTTTCAGAGAACTAGTGCACACCATTATCATCGTTTAAGGAAGGTTTCTGGTTCATCGTGAAGTTAGCCGAAAAAATATTAAAGTTAAACATTTCTATAATCATGTTCTTCTGTAAATTTTAGATAACTTTCAAGATTCAAATTGAAAATTTTTATATTCTAACCCGTAGTGCCAACTTAGCCGGATATATAGTAATGCGTACAAAGCGATATGAATAGTGTGTAAGTAAATGTAGACCTTTGAAATCGCCCTGCTTTCGCTTAAAACTGCAGTAACCACAAAAATTTCTTACAGTAGTAGGCGAAGCTAATTATATAATATCGTTACTAATAGTTATGAGCAACGTGTAAAGTTTGTGATATCTACCTTTTGAGTGACGAGAGCCCATTTGTTTTCATATTCCTATTAATTTCTTCTGTATTCTGTATTTGTTTTCCCAGCTGCGATAGAATGCAAGCAAAAACAATTTGTTATGGAAATGCTTAAAAGAAAAACATTTCGTCTAAGATTTTTATCATGAATCCCAAGAAATAGAAATATGATTATACAGAGTTATATATATATATATATATAGATTATATATATGCACACGTACATGTAATATATATATTTAATGTGAAGACTGAAATTTGTAGATTTATACCAGAGCGAATATATTCGATTCTGTTAAAAAAAAAAAAAAAAAAAAAAAAAGAATCGATCAGGTTCAGAAAAATGAAGCTTATGTTTCATTCTTCATATATTGGAGAACTTTGTTCACTTTGTTCACGGAATATTGAGCACCCACCTATTGAGCTTAATCTACAACAAGTTCTTTACTTATTTAATAATTTTTATCCAAACTATTCCATAAAATTTATTGGTGAGTGTTTATTTGTACAATCATTACAAAATTTGTGGTCAATACTTTATGTAAATTGCAAATAACTTATAAAAGCTTCGATGATGTAGTCCCTTTCCGAAGGTTGCCCCAGTATTTAGGAATTTTTTCAGGAAGTGATTACGACTGGATAGAGTTCATCTATTCTAAAGGACAAAGGGATAGGATATGTATAAATGATTAAATTTGGGACGAAGAACATACATTTCATATTGAGCGAGGCGTGGCCATTATAAAGGAAATGAGAAAAAAAAAAATCATTTCTATAACGCATATGTAGATACAGATTTACATAAGTAGATATTTTGCATTCATTCCTTTTACAATAAGACGTATAAGCTATACATTCTCCATCTTGCAATAATGGATTTCGAAAATCAGCTAAAATCAAAAGCAAACCGGTACAAATCATTTGCCTTTAAAATTAAGTACTCTCTTTTTTTCCATTTATCGAATATAATATTAAACATGTCGTTAATTTAAAGCTAATTAATAAAAAGTTGAGTTTGTGTTTATAAATTACTTGCGCTTAATCGTAAATAATTGAATGAATTATAAGCACTTACCTTCCAAGCGTTAACTTTTGGTGGGGGAGCTGCGACAAATTTCTTCGGTTGTGTAGAAGGAGGAGCTGCAGCTGTTCCAGCAGCTGTTGTTTGAGCATCACCGTCGGCACATTTGCCTTCGTTTCCACTTCCGGGATTCTCCGCATTGGCGCTTGGCGATGCATCTTTACGTTCTTTTTGTATTTTAACCGCAGCAGCGTTGCCAACAACGCCCTTACGTCCTGGACTACTACCACGTTGACGTTGACGGGCCGTGTACTTGCGTTCGCCGTCTTTTTCTTGAGGTCCACCACCAACAGCACCACCCCCTCCACCGCCACCGCCACCACCACCACCACGACGTTGACCATGTCCAGTCTTTTGGCCACTTCCACCATTTTGTGACTGGCCACTACCAGTTCCTGTGCTACGTTCGCCGTTGTTATTACCTTGACGAATCTTATCTTTTCGAGCTTTTTTACGATCACGACGATGATGAGAAATAACCGGTACAAAATCTGCGTTGTCATCCATTTCTGAAGAATTTTCAGCTGTCGTATCCGTATTTATGCCAGCTGCACGCTTTTCACCAGCTGCAGAAGGACCAGCTTCGTTAGCTACCTCACAAGTGGTTGTATTCTCAATAATGGCATCGGCAGTAGCAGATTCTTCACTCCAAGATTTCATTGACTTGACATTGGGTTGGTTCTCTTTATTATCGTGGTCGGTACTAGTAGTAGTAGAGCTCTTGCTTTCACTGGACCCAACTGACGGAGATGATTTCTTCGAGTCCAAATTTTGCAAAACATTGGCATACGACGTAATGGAACTGACAGATGTTGCCGAAGTTGAAGCAGCTACATTAGCTGCTGCTCCTCCTGGAGAGATTTCTTCCCTAGTTGACATAATCTTGTCTTATACGCTTCAGTAACCTCTTCTAGAGTACAATAACGTACCAAGCGTTATTTACCCCAGAATCGAAAAAGCAGACGTCTTGGAAACTCTTTGTTGCTTCCTCGTCCACTTAATAAGCTCGTAATATATCAGTTACAAGTTTTTCCAAACTTCTGCGATGGTTTTGTATTTCAAACTGAAAGTTGTAGATAATGAAGAAAAACATTTTATCAATAATAACACAGTACTTTTGAATATTTTGCACACACATACATACATACGATTACAAATAATAATAAAAACAGAACTATCGCAAACTTCAGTAAGGTTTTCAATAGAAATTTATTATTTAAATCCTGGTTGCGAAATATTACTAGCTTAGGCAATTGTTAACATTATGAGGAACTTTTTATGTCACCGTCGAGTTTCTTAGAAACTACTTGGAGTTTTGACTAGAGAGATAAATCTTTAAACATTTACATTTTATATTTATATATATATGTATACATATATATACATCTATATATATATATATATATATATATATATATATACTTTCTTTTTTGCGTAGTCTTCTTCTTTCAGTCTATTTCTTTCGGCCTCCAATGAACGCACTTCCTTAAGTGAGCATATTTTTCTATTGTGAAATCACTTCTACACACTTTTCCAAATTTAATATTTTTATTTTTTACAGTATATTTCTGTATATATTTAATTTCTTCAGTTTTGATTTTAAATGAAATTCATACAAATTTCAATGAAAATATTTTTTCAAAAATTATTGTCGTAATAAATCTCTAATCATCGCTTGACTATGTACGATATTCTGTTTGAAGATGTGTGAGGTTAGATTTTCTCAACTTCTTCGCAGACGCACACACAAACACGAATTTTAGTGATGCTTACTTAGTAAAATTGGTATAAATCTTATTTTTTTTTCTCTTTCTATTTCTATTTCTTATCTAAAACGCGTTTTCCACTTATTTGTCAAGACTTTTTTTTCAACTTGCTTTCTTAGTACACTAGTTAGGTAATTTAAAGCTGTCTCATTTACAGTAAATGTACACATACATGTATTACAAATCTTCTGACAACTTGGCTTTTTCAATGGCTATGGTTGGCCTCACTTGTGCAGGAAAAAAAAAAAAAAAAAGAACATCAACAGAAAGTGTAAACGATAGCCGCATATAACGACGTGAAATCAGCTGTTTTTTATTCGAACTGAGGGGAAATTACACAACCACACGACTACGTAAACTATATTCAGTGTTGCATACTAATCGTCAAGAATGACAATCGCTTAAATTAGTATTGAATCATTTTACTAAGGTATACTTTTTTTTCTTAATTCTATACAGTTTGAAAAAGAGTTTAATAAAAAATTTAATGGCTTTTAAGTTAAATTAGTAAAAATCTGATAAAACTTGTCTTTCTTACGTTATTAAAAGGCTATGATTTCTGAATTGTTTTTTATTGAAAATACTCGATTCCCTTTTCCCATATATATCCGCACTTTTTTTAAAGTGACAGTTCACAAATTTTCTAACTTCTCTGTTTTTTATTCAAAAATTATACCGCACTTCATGGGCTCTTGATTTTAATCAAAGAAGATTGTGTCGCTTACATAGGCATGAAGCTTTGTCGATAAAGAAATTTGCTCAGATAGAAGACGGGGTTGCTCAAAAACATTGCATTTAAATTTGTCTGCATCACCAAACAATCCTTAAAACTTTTAAAGCGGTAAACGGGACCAAAATATATTAATAGCAAGGCCGAGTAGGGCAGAAGTTATAGATCGCTACTTTAATATATCGAAATATGAGGAGTTTTACTTCCTTCTCTCTCTTTACAGATTTTCTGAGGATGTGACCTAAACCAAGTGCCATCTAATGCTGGAATATTTCTTATTTAAAAATAATTTAAATTGTAAAATAGGAGATCTTTTGCGCATTTGTTTGCAAAAAGTTTCTAATTTTTTCATGTTGCTTAAAAATTCTAAAAGCCTCTCTCAAAATACTATAATATTTTCGAGTTTTTTGTATGTCTTCGGCAAAGGTTAATATAAATATTGCCATAATTTTTAATGAAACCATAGGTTTAAAATGGAAAAAAAGGTGGGCCGCAATACTCTGGAAACAAAGTTTTGTTAGATAAAGCATCGAAATTCTTGACAATGATGCTGGGAAAATTAATATTAAGATTTTATTAATTTTTTTTTAGAGCATTAGTTGTTTCTATATTTATGTGTTTAAGAATTACAACAATAAATGATCAACGGATAGACACGACGTAATAATACGAATTCTATAGAGCTTCCATCGCAAAATTATGTTGACACAATTAAGTATTAGACAAAAAATATATATTTACTGTTAAATTAGAGAATTTTTAAAAAATCGTTATACGTTACATTATCGTCTAGCGAGAATTCGAAATTACGCAACACCGTTATGACTATTTTTTGTTATGACGCTTTTATCAAAACCGGAACTACAACACTACTTTCATCTTTCGACATTACCAAATCCAGACTAATAAACAGCTGTTAAGAAATTTCGAAAAGTCAACGTTTACCCTTAGCCGCGAAATAACACGAAATGACATAAAACACATTAAAACCAAGTAATTGTTTTCTGTCGCAAACAAGACGCAAACAATATACCCACCAATTAAGAAACAACAATTCTCAAAATTGTTTGTTGTTTACAATAAAACGTATTTCAGACCCAAATTGCGGTACTTCACTTTTTTGAGATACTTTAGTTGTTGTTTTTTATCTTCTTTTTTTCTTTTTTTATTTAAGATACAATGCACTTTTTCTCTCAGTTACGTTGCACAAACAGTTACTTGTTTTGTTTTTGTTTTGCCTTATTGACAAATTCGAAGGAGAAATTCGGCGAATAAAACGAGACAAGCGATACGTAGTTTGACAAGTCCGCAGTATATGTCAAAACGATGATGTATAGCGAGTTCTGTATGTGTTTGTGTGTGGGAAAACAACAAAATTTTTAGTCTTTAGAGAAAATTTTTCATTTCAATATTTCACACCTTTTAAAATGATTTCGTATTGATTCTTAAATTTCAATTATCAATTCGTTATTAAGATGTCACTTTTGCACACTTTCACAAGGTTTTTTATCACAATTCAGCGTAATATTTAAAATAATCTCTCACAACCAAGAAGACATGTGGTTTTTGCCGTTGATAGAAACTTCGAAAAGAACGATGACATTTCTGCAAGTTTTGACGGAGGGGTAATAAACAAGACGGAGAACAGCCAATAACCGCGTGCTAATTATCGAATTATTTGCTTTTTATATATATTTCTGAAAAATACCCAAAATACTAGAAATTTGTTAACTAACGAAATTATTATTTTTATTATTTTTTTTTTTTGTTTTTTTTTTTGTTTATCAAAATCAAGACTTATACACAAAACAAAAAAAATTTGTACATATTTTATTTACTACACTTAACTTACTTTTTAATATTCATAAAGCAACCCTGATTGTCAAAAATTTCACAATATATTATCAATAAGTAGCGTTCAACTGAATCGCGTTTACTTCATCCAACTAGATTTAGAAAATTGGTACTTGTAGTAAGTATGATATCAACGGACAGATAAAAAATCAAATTATGAAATGGATATAACAATTCATCCGAATAAAGTATTGCACTTCGGACATATAAGCCACAAATTTATTGGCTTAGTCCAACTTTACTCAACAACCCAAAAAAAAAAAAATAAAAAATAACAATTCATCCCTTTGAAAGTCTAGTCTAGTCTTCATAATTGCGTTTTATATCGAGGTGAATTTTTTTGAAAATTTTGCGCCCAATTCCGTCCGGCAGTCAGTTATACGTAAATAGAATTAAAATATCCATCACTAGCGATATCACAGCAGCACATATATATATTCATGCAAAAAGTGACCGAACACTAGACCTTGAGCGGGGATCTAAGTTAAAATCGTCAATCCATTTACCATAACATACAATAATTTAAAAATCCACAATTATTTTAAAACCGTTTAAAAATTGTGTGAAATGTGTCTACGTGGCATTACTGATTGACGTGTTTTATCTTTGTTTACATTAAATATTTTACAAATGTTTTTTTTGACAAATTTAATGTGGAATTTGTAAAATTCAAATATAATTATAAATGTTCCATTGAAAACATCTGGAATACGTGAATTAATTACAAAAATTTGTCATTCCTCACTTGAGCTGACATATGCTGGTACATTTTGAAAATGCTTGATACGACTACATTGGAGAATTCTTTAGCAAAATAAAAGGAAAAGATTATTATTATTACTAAGCTCGATTAACGTCTGATAAACTTGCTGCTGATTATTTATTTTTAAAATCCAAGTGCAATTTACGACATATTAGCCGAATATTTTTTTGGTATTTTAGCCGAAAAAAATAGAAGCGTAGTCAGAATGTGCGGTATTTTTGCTTACATGAACTATATGACGCCAAAAACACTTCATGAAGTGTTAGAATTGTTGGTGAACGGGCTTAAACGATTGGAATATCGTGGCTATGATTCAACGGGAGTGGCTGTCGATGCCCCTGGTAAAGCGAACGATATACTCATGTTGAAAAAAAGCGGTAAAGTGAAGATGTTAGAAGATGCTATTGCTGAAATAAGCGATGAACGCTTTTCTCTGCCTCTAACAATTCATGTTGGCATTGCACATACCCGTTGGGCGACTCACGGCGTGCCTTCTGAGGTTAATTCTCATCCGCAGCGTTCAGACCCTAGTAATAGTTTTGTTGTCGTTCACAACGGCATTATAACGAATTACAAGGACGTGAAGACGCTCTTAGAGCTGCGTGGATATATTTTTGAATCCGAAACTGACACTGAAGTCATTGCTAAGCTGGTTCATCATCTTTGGGTACAGCATCCGAATTATGCATTCCGTGAACTGGTTGAATTGACTATACAACATTTGGAGGGAGCCTTTGCGGTTGCCTTTAAGTCGCGTCATTTCCCAGGGGAATGTGTTGCTTCACGCCGGGGCTCTCCTCTGCTGATTGGCATCAAAACGAAAACTCGTTTGGCGACTGATCATGTACCCATCTTGTACGCCAAAGAGCATCGACCTCACGTGTCCGACGCTCCTTTGATGTCTTTGATACCACATGCAATGGTTCATTCAGAGTTTACTCCTCTCGAAGATACGGAAATTGAATATTTCTTTGCTTCCGATGCCTCCGCAGTTATTGAACATACCAATAGAGTCATTTATTTGGAGGACGATGACGTGGCTGCCGTTAAAAGTGGGGCATTAAGCATTCATCGCCTTAAGCAGTGTCTGGATGATCCTCATGCTCGAGAAATCATTACGTTGAAAATGGAAATCCAACAGATTATGAAGGGCAACTATGATTATTTTATGCTAAAAGAGATATATGAACAACCCGAATCAGTTGTTAATACCATGAGAGGACGCGTACGTTTTGATACTAAAACAGTAGTATTGGGAGGAATTAAAGAATACATACCGGAAATAAAACGTTGCCGTCGCCTGATGTTAATTGGATGCGGTACGTCCTATCATAGTGCGGTGGCTACTCGTCAATTGCTGGAGGAGCTTACCGAGCTGCCTGTAATGGTGGAATTGGCTTCAGATTTCCTGGATCGCAATACCCCGATATTTCGCGACGATGTTTGCTTCTTTATATCACAATCCGGCGAAACAGCGGACACTTTGATGGCATTGCGCTATTGTAAGCATAGAGGAGCACTTATCGTAGGCATTACCAATACCGTGGGTAGCAGCATTTGTAGAGAATCCAATTGTGGAGTACATATTAATGCAGGCCCCGAAATTGGGGTTGCCTCTACTAAAGCATACACGTCTCAGTTTATATCCTTGGTAATGTTTGCTCTAGTAATGTCCGAAGATCGGCTTTCATTGCAAAAAAGACGTTTGGAAATTATCGAAGCTCTCTCAACGTTGGCCGATCAAATTCGCAAGGTTCTAAAGCTTGATTCGAAAATTTCTGAAATTGCTAAAGATCTTTACCAACATAAATCCTTGCTTATAATGGGTCGTGGATATAATTTTGCTACATGCTTAGAAGGCGCTCTTAAAGTAAAAGAGTTAACTTACATGCATAGTGAAGGCATTTTAGCTGGTGAATTAAAGCATGGACCCTTGGCTTTAGTTGATGATGAAATGCCAGTTTTAATGATCGTTTTACGTGATCCAGTTTATGCGAAATGCATGAATGCGCTACAACAGGTCACTTCTCGGAAGGGCCGCCCAATTATTATATGCGAAGAGGATGACGAGGAGACTAAAGCATTTTCTTCGCGCAGTTTGGAGATACCACGCACAGTCGATTGTCTTCAAGGTATTCTAACCGTCATTCCTTTGCAGTTGCTATCGTATCATATAGCTGTTCTACGTGGTTGCGACGTCGATTGTCCGCGCAACTTAGCCAAGTCTGTTACAGTGGAATAACTTCCCAATTACTATATGAACGCATTTCACATATATGGATAGCATTGTATTATAAGTTTTTTAAAACAACTAACTAAGAATCTTTCTATATTCCACTTTTGAGCGAACTATGTACTTATGTTTTTAATTAATAATCTATTTCGTCTCTGTCTTAGAAATAGTCTTAAATTGTTTAGATAAATTCTGTATTTACTTTTTTTTCTTATGTCGTGCAATTTGATTTATAAAAATTATTACGATCCATATTTACTATATATAATATTTTACATGTAAACATGTATCTATACATTCGAGTTGAATCTTTTTTTGATTGAGAAGTATTTAATTGAATTAAAAATCATATATACGTTAAGTGTAAAAAATATTTAAATTCAAATTTTTTTTCCTTATAAAAATTTAATACTTGATTGAAGCAAAAAAATATGTGATTCGGGAGATATTTTTCAATTCAAATCGTTATCTAGGCCAGTTCTTTAGGATTAACTGGGCTTACTGGGAAGTAGCAGTTGCAGCCAATGTTTGACGATTCTATGGCATTATTCTTAACCTTATTATGAGGCCATGCTTGCCGATTTATTTGAATTCTTAGTTTGATTTTTGGTAGTTGATCTTGGACTTGTAACGTCGTCTTGCTGGTTTTTAATATAACGCGAGCGACGCTTTTCTTCTTCAAAAGGGAAGTGCACTATAACTTTCCGATAGAATCAAACATGTCCTGATTTGCTTTAAGAGCAGAATAATTTCAACGGGATACATTCGCTCTCCAAGAACGTGCTAATATTTTGAAAATACATTGGAACTGAAATTTTATCGTTTTGATCGCGATCATTTTCGACAAACGCTTGTGATGAACGTCTTATTAAGAGCTTCGTGAAAGTTATAGTAAAACAAAAAAAGAAAAAATTCTCATTGTCTTTCCAAACGTGGTCTGGGTTTTACCTACAGTGGACGTACATGCGGGCAGACCGCAGCGATTTTTATCTTTGAGTTTGTAATCGATGAAGCAAAGTGTATCCCAAATTTCAGCTTACTAGCTTCATTTTTGCTAATGTGGTGATTCCAGTATCAATTTGGCCTGTTTTGGGAAATATAGGAATACGCAAAACTCGAGTAGTTTTAATGTTAAGTACACAAACAATTTTTTTAAAAAATCAAAAAAAAATTAATTACTCTAATCACTATCAAAGATCTCGCCTCCGTACTGAACGTCATAACTTAATGATCTAAAGACGATGCGATTCTGAACCGATAACGCAGATGAATTGACAAAAAAAAACAATCCGTCGTAGTGGCCGAGTAGGCAAAGGATCTCCACTAACAACAACCCAATGATCGTGGGTTTAAATCTCAAGTGCGGTAGAGTTTTCGATAAAGCCAATAGCCCAATGAATTTATTCCTCCGGGGTGACTTAATAATAATAACTATAACAATAATAATAATAAAAACAATTTTTTACAATGAATTATAAAATTTTGAAAATTTATCTCATTTAAATTCTTAAAACTCTTCTCTCCAATGATACCAATGAAAACCTGCCTGCATATATATACAACGCTTCCGCATGGTTATACGTCATTATTAGCTTATTTAGTAAATCATCCGTTTTTAATATCACATTTGTTTATATCTTTCTCTAATAAATAAAATAATGAAAAAAAAAAAACAAAAACATCTCTATTATTATTCTTTTATATTAAAATCATTTCGTCTTGGCATCGTTTCATATCGTAAATTCTCCATTGATTATTTGTGGATGTTTTTTTGCGATATTATCAACAGCTGGCATCTCTAATGTTTCATAATTTTTATCGTTTGACAACCAAAGCGAAAGAAAATTTTTATGGACTTGCATAAAATAATTGTGAAAATCGGTGGTTTCTCTTAAAAGAAAAATATATATTAATAATATAAAAATATTTACTTTATTGAATGTTTCAATAATAATTAAAATCAAGTGAATATATTTTCATATTTTGGCAATGACGGTGGGTAATTCAATGGCTCACGGTAACGCTCATGGCACCGTAAATCGAACGCGTTGTTTTTTTGATATATCACTTGGTGGTAGCTTGCAAATAGGCCGTATAGTGTTTGAGCTGTTTAACGACGTAGCGCCAAAAACAGCAGAGAATTTTCGAGCTCTTTGTACCGGCGAGAAAGGCAATGGCCAAGCAACGGGAAAACCTTTATACTATAAAAATGTCATATTTCATCGTGTTGTTAAGGATTTTATGATACAATCGGGTGATTTTTCAGCTGGCAATGGAACTGGCGGCGAATCAATTTATGGTGGGACATTTGAGGGTAAGTTGAACGCATTGCAAAAAGTTTACAGTTTCCTTCATCACCCTAATGAAATTAGTTTACTTAATTTTTTGTTTTGTCTTCGGTTCTTTATTGAAGGTATAGCTTTATACTGTTTATAGATAGACAAAGATTCTCGCTTTCGGTTCTTTATTGGGGGTGTACCTTCATAATGTTTACATATTTTAGCTTTTCTAACATTTTGTTTAGAATTTTACGTAGGACTATTGCCTGCAGATTATTTTTGCGAAAATTGGAATCTTATCCCATATTACGTCGGGGAAAATATTTGCAAACATTACGAAGTGGTAACAAACCGGAAAAATTAAAGTGATAATGTGTACTATCGGTCAATGAAAAAAATTTTAAGAAAATGTTCTACTTGCAAAAAACATTCGACCGTATCAAAGTGAAGTAATGTAGATTTTATAGTTGGTTCCACCAAGAGTAGTATTGTTAGCAAACGTATCTAATGTTCGCAATTTTATTATTTAGTTGCCGTTATTAAATCAATCGAAGCTTTTTCTTATTTTAAAGCTTTTATTTGTCTTATTTACTCCCGGTTTAGATGAAAGCTTTGAAATAAAGCATGATCGTCCGTTCCTACTTTCGATGGCCAATCGTGGTAAAAACACGAATGGCTCACAATTCTTTATGTAAGTATTGCAATTGATTTGAATTCGACTCGAAGCGCTTTCTTATTAATGACATCCATTTATTTTCCAGCATTTATTATATTTTTCATTTAATTTGTTTTTCAAATAATATTAAAAAAAAAAAAAAAAAAAAATTGTTATATAAAAAGATTTGATGTTATATTTATCAATTTATTATATAGCAAAACTACATCATAGCAATAATTGTGGCACATGTTCTCTGAATACATAGAAAATGATCAACTGGACATATTGTTTATTATGTTGTTTACCATTTTAATGACGATGGTCTCATAATTGTACTGAACAACTAAACCGTACCGTACCAGCAAGGATGGCTTAGATGGTTTATGTATATCTTGTAATTCACCAGGTTCAAGCGAGAGACGTAATCCACCAGCCGGATGCTATATTCCTTAATTGTGCTACTTTGCTTTAAATTTAGAGCAAAAAATACTAATTGCGCTGTTTTAGAGACAAAAATATCAATTTCTATAAAGTGTGTTAAAGTCTTCTTCCCTTCACAAAAAAAAAAAAAAAAAAACCAATTGTAGAAATATTCTTCAACCATTTGAATACAAAAATAAGCACAGACTGTAAAGAATATTTTTCTCTTCTTCTGTTTTTCATTGTAGTACTACACAGCCTGCACCACATTTGGACAAGTAAGTTATATGTAAAAAAATTCTGACCAAGTGTAATAATTTCGTTTGTTTAAAATTTTTTAGTGTTCATGTTGTCTTTGGTCAAGTTATAACGGGACAAGCTATTGTACGACAATTGGAAAGTTTGCCAGTCGATCGTAATTCGCGTCCTTTGCAAGACGCAATTATTCATAATTGCGGTGAATTGGTACGTCAGGTTAAAGGTGGGCATTTTCTTTTATAATATATATTTTATATACGCTTATTGTAGGACACTTACGTCATAAATTCTATGCTTGCTTGCAGCTAAAAAAGACAAAAAGAAAAAGAAACGAGCAACTGCTTCTTCAGGCGAAAATGACGGTAGCGATTCGGAAGCAGCGAAACGTTCCAAACGCAAAGATAAAAAGAAGAAAAAGAAACGTTCGAAATCGAGCGAAAAAGAAAAGTTAGCAAAATATCTTTGAGAGAAGAATTCCCCTTGCATTAGCTGAATTAATAATACATTCGAAACGTTTCAGATCCATTTCCGGACACGAAGGAATAGAAGAAGGTGAAGCCTCGGAGGTTGAAGAAGGTGAATTACATCCTTTGGTATCGCTAACTAAAATTGATCCTGATGAAATTCCTGAGGTAATCACAAAAACCTTTTGAATATTTCCATTTTGTACCTTATCATCTTAAATTAATAACATTGCAAGGTTTCTAATAAATTCCTGATGCGCGGTGATCGGGTAAATCGGTCACGGGAAAAAGACGAACGTCATAGACTTGAAAAAAACGAAAGCCGAAATACATTTGGTTGGTCAAAAAAGAAGGTACCGACTTCACGTAGCGGGCGTATCATTAAAGGACGCGGCGTATTTGTAAGTTTTTTTTTGCTTTTTCATCGTTTTAAATATTCTCGTCATTTCAATGGATCTTTATTTTTGTTAATAAACTTTTCAGCGTTTCCGCACACCTTCACGGTCTCGTTCACGTAGTAATACGCCTCCACATTGGAAGAGAGCTCAAAGCCGTACAATAAAAATGTCCGACTTGGAGAGAATTGAAGAAGAAAAGAAACTAAGAGAGGAAGAGATTAAACGCCGCGAAATTGAACGTAAGAGACGACACGAAGAAATGGCGAGAGATTCGAAGAAACCATTTTTTGAGGCATCGCAGAACTACAAAGATGAACAACAATTAATAGTCTCCGGCAGAGATAATAAGAAACGCCGTGACGAAGAAAGTGCAAACTCTAAGGAGAAAGATTACAGTAAGGAATACGAACGCGAAAAGGAACGTGATAGAGAAAAAGAAAAAGAAAAAGAAAAGGAAAAGGAAAAGGAGAAAGAGAAGGAAAGGGAAAAGGAAAAGGAAAAGGAAAAAGAACGAGAAAAACAAAAGGAAAAAGATCGTGAGAAAGATAAGGAACGCGAGAAAGAGAAAGAACGTGAGAAAGATAAAGAACGCGAAAAAGATAAACGCAAGCAAAATGACAGTAAGCACGCCAAGTCTGAAAGCAAAGTTGACAAAAACGATCGTAAGAAAACCGCTAACGATGAAAGGAAAAAGTCTTCGCCCATACGTCAAAAGTCAGTGGATTTAAATGCTTTGGACTACGAGCATCAGCCAGAAAGTGAAAACGAAGCCGAAGTTTTAGCTGAAATGGAAAAAATGAAAAATATTCGCACCATCTCGTCTGGTAGAGAACATAAGAAATCTTCACCCGTACGCAAGGAACACAGTTCAGAAAATCAAAATTCACGTGAAAAAATTAATAAAACCGACAGCAAGGATCTAAAAGTTTCGAGCAAAAGAGAAAAGCCGAAACGATCGCGGTCACGTTCTCGAACCCGCTCCAAATCTCAATCACTCTCTGTTAGCCGTTCGCGGTCACGTTCACATTCTGTTCGTCGCCGACGTTCGAATGCACGACGCCAAGTTTTTCGTTCTCCTTTGCGGCGTAATAATTTCCGCGGTCGCAGAGGTAATCCATTTGGAGATCGACGTCGTCGATCACGTTCTATGGATCGATATCGCAATCGTTTCCCGCTTTCACCAATACGCCGCAGATCTTCAATGGACCGCAGACGTTCACGTGAAAGACGCGATCGCACTCGCAGTAGATCTCGTTCTTTGAGTCGTTCAATGAGACACAATCGAGGACGAGATCGGGGCCGCAACGATTTGCGTCGCAGTCGCGATCGTCGCTCTAAATCTCGATCACGTACACCATCCCGCCAGCGTCCTCGTAAACGCTCCTTATCTCATGCCTCCAAACGTTCTCGTTCACGTGATCAACCGCCCCGTCAATCCAACGACCGTCATTCACCAAAAAAACCTTCGGAATCCATTACTAAACCAAGCACTTCAACTTCATCGCATCCGACAACGTCATCATCAGCAAATTCGCACGATAACGACAAAGAGAAAATTACACGTGAAAAGCAACAAAAACGTGCGGAAGCTGTGCTTATGTTTAAGGATCATATGCGTAAAGAAATCGCTAAAGAAGAAGAAAAACGTGCCGAGAAGCAGCGTTTAGAAGATTTGGAAAAAGAGAAAACCGCTCGAGAACTTGAAGAGTTAGAACGTCTTAAGCAAGAAACTCTCGCAAAGCTTGAAGAACATGAAAAACTAAAAAAATTAACAGTTATTGCAGCGGTTGCAGCCGCTGTAGGCAATTCAAATGGCGATAAAGAGGAAAAATCGCGCGAAAAAAAGAAGAAGCGTAAGAAATCGAAGAAATCAAAACTCGATAGTCTATCGTTTTTTACGCGTTCACCGGCCACAAATTCTGATTAAAAATGCGAATGATGCGGTGTGTGCGGTGCCATTCTTTTATATATTTCTTTCCCATAGTTCTCATTGCTCATTGCTTTGGATTCATTTAAATCTTGTATTTTGGCAAATGGGTTTTTTTGAATTTTATAAATTGTATTCTGCTCCTTGGAAACCAAGCCCTCGTTATCTTTTACGAATAAAGGATAAATCATTGAAAAAGAAGCATAACTTTATGCATAAGCATTAATACATGTATTAACAAATAATTATCTCAATATGATTACTATACATAAACTAATATCAGATTATTTTAAAATAGACGTATGGACAATTTAATTTCTATCCAATAAATAGTAAAACGATTTCCAAATAGTATTCGGACCATTGGTTAAAAAAAAAGTCTAGACATTGCCATGCTGCTGCTATCTATCTACGTATGGAAATTATTAATTTTCAAATTGTGACTTCTGCCAGACAATCAGCAATAATGGGTCTCAATCATAGACGGAGGTTGCAGGTTGATAAAGCTGATTGCGCTGGCAAATACGATAAAAATGAAAAATCTCACCAAGCTGACAAATTTTGCACGGGGTCCATTAGAGCATGTGAACCCTACTCTGACATGAGTGTTTACAGACGAATTTTTTCTCTTCATCATCATTTTTCCTCTAAAGTTTTACTCGATTCTCGTAAGTATTTGTACTAAGTTTCTTTTATTGTCATAATAAGATTACATCCAAATGATGCTCATCTTGAAATATATATATATATATATGATGATATATGATATGTAAATGATGCTCATCTTGAAATATATATATAGAATCGTTGACGATAAACTGTAAGTATACGTACAAAGCTGAGCTGAGCTTTGACCGGGTTGACAAACCCAATGCAGTTTATTGAGATTAAGGTTTGCAAGGAAGAACATTGAGCGTAGAATGGGTAATGAAAAATAATCGAATTCTTTTTCAATTACAAAGCGAATTTCTTAAATCCCAATGGCAAGCATACCAATATCTTAATTTATCTTAATTTATTCAATTAACAATTTTTTTTAACATTTAATACCTGAAGGATGCCGAATATTGTTTGGCTTAAATGAAACACATTTAAAATTTGTTATTGCCTTCCAATAAGTATATGTCTTGACTACGGGGACCTGCGGATATCAAGCGTTCTAGACGATCGTAATGATAATGCGATACTGATCGCGAACTTGGTTAATTTGATTTTCATATTTTTTTAGGCTCATCTGGGGGGTTCCAATTTCATTTACATTGGCATGGTTCGAAATCATATTAAGGCCGTCAAATTCATCTTCATTTGTAGCGTCTGTGAACGGAAAACATTAATAAAGTTAATAATATACCATAGGCTTTGGGACATGTGTTCTCCAAATGAGTATTTTCTTTCTTTTTTCGCAATTATTCAATCCGTAAAACTTCTTTGTGTTCTTGCAAAATGGCTTTAATTTTTCGCTAAAAGCCGTTAGTTGATTTTCTCATTTGCATCGTATATAAAAAATAGTACCATTTGGTGAGAATGGAGAGAGCAATAACTTGCTTTCAATAAATATCCTCGAAAATTCTGTTAAAGTGATAAAAAATATCCTCGAAAATTCTGTTAAAGTGATAAAAAATATCCTCGAAAATTCTGTTAAATGGAAATATAATTCTTGAATGAAACACCTGTAATGGTATTCTTGAGTTGGTGGAAATAACAAATGATTATTTCAATTTATTTCACTTATATATTTATTTGTACCTTTTTTATCTTTTTACATTTTTGATAATTACTCCTAGCGTAAAAAAAGAGAATTTCATATTTAATCACATATTTCCATAAGTAAAACCGTTAGCTGCATTTCATTTCTTTACCTTAAAGATTCTGTTAAAAAGTGTTTAGATTCTGCTAAGTTTCCCATAATACTGGCATCAACGTTATTTGACGTAAGAGAAAGTAAAGAATAAGAGATAGAGTGAAATTCAGCAAAGAGAGCAAGACTTTTACCGGCAAAAAATTGTATATAAAAACTTATAACGCCGACCATCTAGCGCTTTTTAATGCTTGTTGCTAATCTCGTTAACAAACGTCCACGTCGCAAAGTATTATGAAATTTATAAACAACTATCAAGAATCCTTCAATGAAGCATTCATTGCATAATTGTACCCCACTCTGCAGGAATACATTTTCCGTATGTGTCCAAAAGGAAAGTAAGAAACCAATCCGTACTGTTCATACACGTTTTCAACTTGGCACTTTTGTTGTTCATTTACTGGTAAGCTTTTTCCTTTCTTGTCACGTTAACAACACTGTTAAAATAATGAGAAATGAAATAACGTAACGCTGTTACTGTAAACTTTAATTATCTTGAGAAGTTTTTAAGCAAGAGTTTAGTAAATTCTTCTTCACTTTCCTTACTCTCTCTCTCTCTCCATCAATACTATAAGAGCATTAATTGGCAACATTAAGCTGTTGTTGGCATTGTTATTGTAAAATATGTCTTGCTCTGAGAGGTGCCTCAAATACAGAAAGAAAGAATTAGTAGAGAATGGAATTGCTTACATGATTATGAATATAAATCTTAAACACATTTTTTAGATCGTCTTCTTTAGCTTACATTTTGTTTTGTTATTTGCATGTTTTATTATAAATGATAACTCAACCTTAATCCAATCACCATTTGTTCAAGTTTCTTATTATTTTCTCGTTATAAATATATTTAAGAATAACAAAAAGACTTCTATATCAACAGAGAAAAAGAGACTTTCGTTGTACTCTCTCAGCAAAGAGACTTGGGCAACAAAACCATTCTCATTCTCAAAGAAGGCTTTTGTATCAACAGAGTAAAATAAAATTTTTACTCTCAAAAATATATAACAACATTTTTTCCAAACTATTGAGTAATATAAATGTATATAATATTTACAAGAAATATGAACATATATACATATATACAACGTTCATTCGCAAAAATTTTACTGCTCTGAGAGGAATTTCTTTGATTATAACCATTTTAACCGTTTTCCATTTTTTTTTGCTTCAGTTTTGAATTTTGAACAGTAAAGGAAGTGTTGTCGTGCGGAAGTTTGTGCGAAATAATATATGTAAATATTAATATCAAGAAGATTCACAATAAATACTTTTACAATTAATTAATTAAAATATACATAAAATTATTAATATTGTAAATAAATAACAAATAAAATAGGGAAAACGCGTCATTGTGGATTCAGCCTAAAATCTTTACTCCCATTTTTATAAATATTAAAATTTCGTACGAAAGGTGGGAAAGGAGATGCAATGCGTGTAAAATTTGTAGATTACTTTAAATTTCTTATATTTCGGTTTTTGCGATAACATACATAAAAATAATAAATTTTGTTTAGGCACACACATTAAAATATTTGCTTGAATTAAAGCATTTCTTAATTAATTATGACGGGGTGCCCGGCTAGATAAGCCTGAAAGATTCCAACTACAAGCACAAATAACCTTCTAACCTATGAAAATTCGTACAAAAAAAAATTCGACAGCGTTGTAAAGTGCGGCTTTTTCTTGTCACTCGGTGAAATAAAAAAAAAAAACACAAGAAAATAAAACAAATGCGGTTTTCAATTAATTTATATTAATTTTTTCGGATAAAATTCAACACAAAGAATTTTATAAACTACGCAGCTTGTTATTAAAATATATATTAAAATCCTCATATATATATATATGCGCATACACAGGCATGCCTACATAAAAAAAGACATCCATGTAAAATTTATACATGGTTGTGCATGGTTTTTTAATGAGTGTGCCGCTGGTTATGTGCGTAAGAGTTTAGATTGTGTAAGAAAAAAAGGAAAAAAAAAAAATAATAACAACGTCGGTGATTGTTTTTAAAGCTCTGCTCTCTGTTAGTGCTAACAACGTAGTATTATACGAAAAATTTATTAATTGTCATCGCCGCGACTAAAATGATCGAATATTAAAATCGTTTACGGAATATTTTTCATAAATAATTATATGCGTGCATTTATTTACATACGAGAAACTTATATTTAACAAAACTCATGAAAATTCAATCAATAAGATAATGTTTATATGGAAATTGATGTAATTTATAATTATATGCGCGGGTGTGTTTGCTTTCATTGAGTTTAAAATCGGTTGAGGGGAAACGATGTACGCTTGTAGAGGCGTTAGAATACCCTACTTAGGGCAAAACATTACTTTTGTTGCTTTGAAGGAAGGCAGTGGTAAAGCGGGGCAAATTTTTATGTTGAAATTGCGTTGATTTTTAAATTGAGATTGATATGAATTATCTAAAAACGAAAGAGAAAGAAAATCAGTAAGAGAGTAGCAAAAAATAACGTGAAAGCATTGATTAAAAGAGATAACAAAAATAAGGGAGAAGGGAGAGTTAAACATAGAGAGAGAGAGAGAGAGAGAAGAGTTGTTAAAGCAATTTAAATTTTACAAATTACAAAAACAAATTTTTAATAAACAAAAGTTCGACTCTATTGATAAACAAATAGAAAAAAAGATCTTAAAAAAGTCGTAAACTAAAAATGTGTAAATCCTTCTATGAATTAATAAATCGAATAAACATGCGATTTTTTTTTTTGCCTTTTTTAAGCTCTTTTTGTGCTTCTCTCTAATGTTTCTTTACATGTATTTATCATTGAGATATGAAGAAAAAGCAAATTTTTGGTTTCCGCCTAAATGCAAAGGGAAATAAATTTCTCACAAAAAGCGGTACGAAAAACTTAGAAAGTACTTAAAAGCCCTAATGTCTTTACTATGCAAATACAGACGTTAGTCTATACGTGTATTGTGCACATTTCTTTAAAAGATTTATTGATATATTCATACATACACATGCTCAAACAGTGTGCGTACGTTGTCCTTTTATTCTCTCTTATATACAACAACAACAATAACAATAAATATAATAACCTATCCTATATAACATTTAGTATTTCTGCGGCTCTTCTTTTCTGTTTATTTACACATTCTATACACACCGCTATAAATTTGCTTTTTCGTGTTTTGGGGGATGACAAATATATATATGCATGAGGGCAAAAAGCTCCTCAATTCCTCAACTTGTAATAAATTGCGCAAAATTAACAAAGAAAGCAAGCGAACGCTTCGTCTGTTCTGTGTGTATTTTGAATACTATGTAATTTTAATGTGAACAAAATCATAAAATATTTACAATAGCATTAAAGAGAAAAAATTTATTAATTTACGCACTTGGATTTATTTTAATTTTAATTTTTTTTTTTTTAAATGCTTGTTTCATAACATTATCATATTAGCATGTTTTTGGGCAATGGTTTGATCCTTCGGAATGGAAAATTCTTTCTCTTACGAACCAAATTTTCTTTCAAGCGCTGATAAAAGAGTTTTCTTTGCATCTTCCGAACTGGTGATACGAGGTAGCAATGTAAGCAGATTACGTAGTGACTACTGTAGCGATGAAAACATTTTCTTCTTAGTCCATTTAATCGGGCTTCGTTAAGCTGAGCTTTTTCTTTATTATTTTTGGTCCTGTTAAAAAAGAAAGAAAATATACGAAGAGAATTCAGAGAGTATTGTTGAGTTTCGATCTGCTCAGAGCATGTACCAGAGAACTTCCTAACATAATAACAAAGTAAATTAATTTAATTTAATTAACAATGGTGTTAAATTAAATTTTTAAATCGTATGCATGCGAGGCATCAGCAGCGATGATACAAAAGAATAGGTCGCTCAAAATTCAAAGCTATCATGTTCTGACTTGTTGTTGCTTAACTAATGAATTCACAATTAAAATTTTACGATATTTGTAACCTGCACATACACTTGTTTTGTCCTTTTTTACTTTTCTTTCTTTCCCTTCTTTAGGTGGAAAAGGTCCTTTAATTTAATAATAATAATAATACATTGTGCACTTACTATAAGCGTGCGTTACGTTGTTAGAGTTCGAAATTTTGAAATTTCTCTTGTCTCTCTTGTCTGCCTCGCCAGTCTTGCCTGTCTCTTGCTTTTCTCCCGTCTGTTTTTCGCTTTTCTGTCTCGGCCTGTCTCGCAAAGCATCATCTGTCACTCTTACCTGTCTTTCGGCTGTGTCTTGCCTGTCTCGCGCTTCCCCCTTGGCTGCCTTTTTGCCTATCTCTCCTCCGTCTCACCTATCTTTTCCCGCCTGTCTTGCTTACTTGTCACTCGTCTCTCTGTCTCGCTAGTCTATCCCGTTTACCTGTCTCACTTACCTGTCTCTTGTCTATCTCTCGCCTGTCTTCACTTTGAAATATATATCTTCAGAAATTTTTAGGTTATGATGGCAGACTCGATACTTTTCCCGGGCAAGTCTAGATTTTACGTAATCTAGAGATTTCAAGCCAGTAAAAGTTAAAGAAGATTTAACCCCCGGTCCCCATTTTAGTTGCATTTAATTTTTTATTAACTTCTTAAGGGTGATTAGAATGTGAACAATTGGCAACAATATGTGTTTTTATGATTAAATAATCAATTTGAGTCTTTTGAAAGGATTTCGTTTTATCAAATTTTTCTCAAACTCAATAAAGTGACCCAAACTTGATTAGATGGATACACACACACATAAGCGCAGACATTACTGTAATGTTCACTTTATATATAATAAACGAGTTCATGTATTTAGTAAGCTTTTTCTACGCAAATAAATATGAAAACAATCTAAACGAAACCTCGAAAACGTGAATTTCTGGGAATTGTGGTGATTTCCTTTACTACGAAAAAGAAAAAAAAAAAAAAAAAGGCTTCTAAAAAGCACAAAAAAACATCTTTATGTTTAGCATTATTAATAGGTATGTATGTATGTATGAATGCGTATGAATTTTTGAAATGAAATGACTACATAAGGTTTGCATGTGCATATGTATGTGCATATGTGTGTGCTTTTGTATTTAATATTTTTATATATAACATAATATCTTACTACGCAATAAACATAATCGGCAAATACTACATATATACTATAGATATATATATATATATATATATATATATATATATTATTTGTATAAGCATAGGGTGTGCTATAGTTCTCTTTATTTATATGTTTTGCGAAAATAAATACATACATATATGTATGTATGTATAGGTATATGTACATATGCATATGCGTATGAAGTTACTACACCCTGTGTAGATATTACGATATTTTAGTTATTTATTTATTTTTGGCTCCACATTAAACACACATTTCAATGACACAGGCATACATAGATATATGGATACCTAGATATACACACACATATTTATATATCGATTATATATATATATATATCTGTGTGTGTGTGTCTAAAATACTTTAATGAAATTTTTGATGAAATTTATTAGATAATACGATGAGTTATTTAAAAATTATTATTATTATTATTATTATTATTACTCTATGTACAAGCGAATCACTCGAATCACTACCCAACCATAATTATGATAAAAATGAATTAAATGATTGTTATATATAACTGACTGATGTGTCATGTGTTAGTTAAAACTGACCTTAATGTTATATGTTTCTCATCTAAATTCAAATTTATACATATGTACGCACATACGTACGACAAATAGAAACGCGTATCTTTACTTCTTACGACATACTTTAAAAATTCTAGAGTTTATTACATCATCACAATTCTGGGAAATAAAAAAGATTAAAATAAATAATAGCTAATGCAATAATAAAACGTTGAAGGAGAAAATAATGAAATGAAATACTTTCGAAGCAATGGGAAAGAAAATTCTTTGAAATGGAAATGGAAAGAAAAGAAAAAGTACTTTCGCAAAAAAAGAAACACAAGTTGTAAAGGATTCTTTGATACTCCGACACTTCAAGCTAATATTTAAAATTTTGAAAAGAAATTTTCTTAAGCACAGGTTAACGGTTGCTTTGGCTTCGAATTTTTCGGCGGAAACTTTCATTATTCGCTTTCCTAGATTTGTTCGCAGATGCTCTTGAGTACGTGCGAACGATTTTAGTTTTCATTTTTATTTCTTTCTTTCCCCACCGATAACTCTATTGACGCAAGGAAAGCCTGACGGGTAGGCACTTGCCTGAAATCAATTCGGAATCCCAGGCTTCTTTTGAGCTTTAAGGGCGACAGATGGACAGACGGTTGATTTAATCGACTTAGAACTTGACGATTTTACTTGGGAGGTTAAACAAGCCATTAAACGTAATGCTGTGAGCAAACGGTAAGACAAATATTTGCGGTTACATCGAATATCAGATATTTTTTTTTACAAATCGGTCGTTTTGACAGGACAGACATTTGCGCCAAGTTTCACACCAGAGATATCATTAGTGTTTCAGCTGCGTTTGGTTTCACACGAAACAAAAAATGTATTTACGTTTGTACAAAATGAGATGAGACTTCAATCTACACATACTTTCCGGAAGCAATCGATCAATCGAGCGAATATCGTGCTAAAGGTGAGCTATGATCGAAAAAATTGCGCCAGAGTCGTTAAAAAATTAAGATGAGTTCTCTTCGATTGTCGCGCACTATAAATACCTTCTACGGGGCCAGCTGCGTTAGGGAAACTTTCTATCAAAACTCGCCTTTACGTGCACCCTACTTTTGCAAGCTTCAGCCTACTGTCGCTAACACCATTCCGATAAATGAACAATTGAAGGTCATTTTAGTCTGCATTTGAGTTAAGATTTTCATGTCATTTAGACGGGGAAGCGCAGAAAGCGACCAATTTATTGTGATTAGGCACGAAAATCCTATCAACGCAATCTCACCGGCTATTACGGCACATAAACAAGCGTAATTTGCCACTTAAGCACCAAAAGCTATTAATTTTTTTTGAAAATGAAGTTCGTCACCTTTTTTACGAGTCCTGCTGTACAAAGGATGATGACATAGTAATTTTGTTATGCAAACGCTTCCTCGCATTTATGGTCCTCGCACTATGGTCCCAAGTGTGTCTTCACAAGAGTTTAACTACTTTAGAATCTCATGTCTCAAGTTACGCGATTTACGGTTATTAACTTAAGGCCTGATTAACTTTATAGTGGATGGATCTAAAGCTTACAAATACAACGCATAAGACATCAACATTGCAATTACAACATATATATATATATATATATATAAATAATAAAATCAAAAAAAAAAAAAGAAAAGGAAGAAAAATCGTATGACTTTCAATAATACAAAACAACAACAAAACGAAATTAAAGTAAAATTAAGAAAAAAAAAAAAAATAAAAAAAAACAAACCAAAAAAGTAATAAAAACAAAAAAACAAAAAAAAAAACATCCACTAAAAACCGCAACAAAATTTATTTTCATTTTTTATTATTGTGTCGTCGGTTTGTCGTTTTTGTTTTTGTTTTTGTTTAGCGTTTCTTTTCGATATGTGTTCGAAATTCTAAATAACTTTACAAACTTATAACCATATAAACGCGTATAATGCAAAACACAACGTTCATACGTGTTGGATATGAGCGTATCCACTGGAAGCACAATGCGCGTCGTTAAAAAAAGTGCAAAAGAAAGAAGAGGAGCAATAACAGAAAACATTTCGGTCCAAGCCGCATCTTACATATATTGTGCGCAATAGGTTTAAGAAAATGGTCGGTTTCATCTAATCAAATAGGTCGGTGTATACACGACTTCGTCTTCAAAGCTCTAAAGTTCCATTACGCTATCCAAAAGCTATCGGCCCTAAGAAAGAAATTGTCTTAGGACTTGAGGTCCTAAAGTCTACGTTCTACCAGGCATCATAACAAGAAGACTGGGGAGCAAGTATTTTGTAGCAATAATTTAGGATAGCTTAGGATCCTCTCTAGAACATCTTATCTCCTTAGTTGATTTAGAATATCAGTAGACCAGAGTGACTAGGAGTGACCATCTAAAAGCCCATTTACTTATTAAATTACATCATATATAGAGCAAAAAAAAAAAAAAATGAAAATAAATAAAAATGATCTGTAATTAGGTAAAGCCGTGTAATTCATTAATTCCTAATACATGAAATTCTTCATAAATTTTCAAAATTAATTCTTCCGCAGGGGTTATGTTACAAATTGAATGATAAAAGTAATGTATACGCTAACCAAGGGTTTTCGTTTTCCTTCTACACATTGTTTGTGTGTGCGTGTGTGTTAAAGTAAACGTCAGTAACTTTCTGGATATATATATATATATATATATATAAATATCTATCTGTACCTATATATACATATATATATATATATATGTATGTATGTATATTCATACGCATATATATATATTATACATTTATATACATTTTTGTATTATGAATGGATGGCTGCGGCTGGTAGATAGATTTATATGTACATACATTATATACAACAGGCATTGTTGTCATTGAGTTCTCATATAACTTTTTCTTGCTATTTAAAAAGGGAATAAAATAAAAGCCCAAAATACAAAACACACACACACACACACACAACGCAATGCAAACTTTCGCAAAACTGATTGTGGAGGTAAAAGAAAATTACCAAAAAAAAAAAAAAAAGTTTTTTTTTTCTTTTTTCCTGCTAAGCTATAATAATACAAACAAACGCACATGCTACCTTATATGTTTCAACAGTTATATATGTATATGTAAGTAAACATACATATGCATGTACATATGAAAATATATCTGCAAAATTGTATACAATACTTTATTGAAGTATTTGTGCACATATGTGTGTATTTCTGTAGCTGAGCGCATATAACCTTAAACCATATACAATACACATATGCATATATATGTATATATAAATATACGTGAGTAAGTGAGTGTGTGTGTGTGTGTGTGTGTGTGTGAATGTATATTCACAAAATACCCAACAAAAATTCAAGTTCAATGCGAGGAATAATATTTTTTTTATTATGATTTTTTTGTTGTTAGGTTTTATTTATTATATGCTATGCTTGTTGTTGTTATTCTTATTTATTTATTTCTTTTTTTTTTTTTTTTATATTATTATTATGTATTGTTGTTATTGCCGTAAGAGTTTCATTAGAATATCTCATAAATTTTGGAAGCAGTTGCGTAGGGAAATTTATTAACAATGTTAACTAACATAAAATTTATCTGCCTGCCATATATATATAAATAATGCTATATGGTTTAATGAAATCATATATATGTGTAATGCAGATATGTGTGTGACTAATACGGGAGCTCCTAGATATTAGATAATAATGAATTGCTTACATAATTGAACTCCTGTCGTGAATGTTTAACTTCAAATTAATTGAATTGAAAAGCCTTTAAGCAAGATTTAGGTGGGTAGGCTTAGTTTTAGTAGCAGAACGAGAGAAGTCGTGTAACGAATTTAGTGGTGGGCCGTGGCCCACTATAATCTTTTCATTTATTTTTGTTGTTAGTTTTATTGTGTTATTTTTTGCTATGCAAAAAAAAAAATGCTGCCCAGTTTTTTAATGTGATTTAATGTCGAATGAAATCCACCGATCCGGCCTTGAATAAATCTGCCCTGCTTAATATAGAATATATATATATATTATATTATCATTTAATCAGTCAAAAATAAAAAGATAAGAGAAAGCAATAAATTTCCTATGACATAATCTCTTCTCACCCCCGGCAGTTTTCTCTGCTCCAACCTGTGTTCATTTGATATCTCAAGCTCTGTTGCCTTTTTGTAGTCCAAATGAGCCATATTTGTATTGCGCGAGTGGCTGTCTCCGTAACTAAATTAAGCCTAGATTGCATTGATGATGGCCGGCATCGAGGCAAGACTCAATAATAAACTTAAGTTTAATTATAACAGTATCTTAAATACTCTTGGAGCTCCCGAAGAAAATATCATACGTTTTGTAACAGAAGCACCCCTTTTAGAATAAGATTTTGAAAGTAGTGACATGCTCGTCAACATTTTCCTAACCGTCAACATCGATGTTATCTTAACATATATGTATTAGTACAAAACTTGAGTAAAAGAAAATAAGTTACGTTCGGTTACGACGAGGTTTAGATTTTTTATTTATTATTTATTTAATTTTTATTTATTTAATTAAATCGTGTCAAAGCGGAGCTTTTAGGTTTAGGTTGGCGACTTACCGCCAAAGTTCTCCACCCTCATTAAGTATGACCTTGAGCGTGGCCTACGATTTTATCTTTATCTTAGCTATAGTAGAAGAACGTTGTCTTTTAAGAGTTCCTTTAAAGGTGGAGAGAAAACAGAAGAGAAAGTGAAATTCGCAACGAACTATGCCTATAGAATAAATACGAGATCACAACTATTGTTGTACTTCTCTAAGAATTATTGACGAGTTCAGTGAGTTTCGACGTATTTAACGATTAAAATTTATTAATAAAAATCATTAGGCCTGACATGCTATGATGCTTGATGCTTGCTTCGCGGTCTATCGTTTGTCTTCTTTACATACTCCCGATGTGGTATTTCTATCGCGACACTATATAAAATTCGCGGCACATATGCGATTCTATACGAAATTCGGTAAAGGCATAAATTGCTAAATGAATCCAAAGCAATCACCAGTCATATGCAAAATAAAAAAAAAATGCGTTTATCTATGTTTCACGAAAGCGAAGCCAAGTTAAAAATATCAATAGTATATGAACTGTATGTCGTTTTTGTCGAATTCGAATTCTCTAGGGAGCGGGATAAAAACCATCAATATAATCATATTTTAACCTTTCATTGCTTTGTTGCATTCATATATTTCCGCTTTTGATACTAGATACTAGATGTAGGGATATCAGTCAATTTAACGTTTGAAGTTGAAATTTGATATAAGCTTTCCTCGGAAGCTAACCTCGTATTCTTAATCGATCAAGAAATATTTATGCCAAATTTCAGCCTTTTATCTTCATTTTCCTGTGACTGTGGCGGATCAAAAAAATTACCCGACAAGTTTTCGTCGGGATAGGCATACAACAAACATCACAATTGCTTTAATAGCAAAATAGCAAAATCGGGCGTGTCTGAGCAGAAAGGTATATCCCACCCACCCAAGGTTAAAATTTATCATATAACGTCTGAAGGCATCGACTTCCTTATGCCTTATGAATTTTTAAAATTCGAAAATCTAGTATTAACATAAACTCTTACTAATAACTGTGGGGGAAAAGAACGCCCAAGGCCATTAAATTTATTTTGTTCAAATTTAAACCGTTAAAGACGCGAGGCAAATACCTTTTTAAATGTTGATTATCTAACGCTATCTATTATGTTTTTTTTTTCTTTTTTCTACCCTCGTATTTAAGCTTCATCTTTAGCGTGATAAACTTAGTGGTGTACGAATGAAAGTTTCACGCTTCTTACGTGTAAATGTAATGGGAACTTAATTACTAGTACGACAAATAGATCGACTTGTTTTTGTCATTTCTAACGCCAAGCGCATGCGTGCATCATCAAGTGATGTTGCTTTTAATTATAATAATTAATAACAATTAAAATAATAATACGCTTCACAAAATTTATTATCATTACAATCAATCTGAATATAACTTAAATTAAAAAAATAAAAAAAAAATAAAAAAAGAAAAACAGAAAGAAAAAATCTTATATAAGTTATAATGTTAATTAAATGGAAAGCCAAGCGAAATTACAATAAAAATTGTAGTGAAAACCAATCATGGTTTAATAATTTCATTCGAATAAATAAATTAAAATTATTACGCAAAATGAATTGATATCAAAGGAAGAGAAGCAAAATATACATAAAAGGCAAAGGCAAAGGTAAAGGCAAAGGCAAAGGCAAAGGCAAAGGCAAAAAGAGTACAACAGTGTGCAACAGTGGTTTAGGAACGTGCTTTAGTAACGACAACATTAATCAGCAAAAGGTAACCAACACAAGTAAGATATTTTTAAGAAATCTCTTAAAGAAAGCAGTAACATCAGCAAGAATCGAGGCAATGTTCTATAGACGTAGAGATTTGGTAGTTTTATTGTTACTTGTTGTGCTGCCATTTGTCACTAATGAACTATGGACTAAGGCGAAAATAAAAGGTAAGTAAGCGCAAAAAAAAAAAAACAAAAAACTTGTTGAACTTAAATACTTTATGTGGCATCATTATGCGATTGTTGTTGTACAAAAGCTTTCTCATAAAAGCATAAAAGATCAAGTGATATAATAGTGCACATGAAATTCTTTTGCTTTAATAATATAAGACGAAAATAAGGTGAATGGAAAGCTACCACCACTGTGTGTATTCTATTCGCTTGCCTAAAAAAAAAAAAAAAACCCATAAGCCATCCGATAGACAGAAAGATACTCATTCACCCACCCATTTGTGTCAGAATATTTATGATGAATCGAGGCAAAAAAGATTTTCTTCTTTTTTTTTTTAACTTTAGCATTTCATGTCCATCCAATCCAAGGAAGGAGGGACAAACGAAGGAAAAGAAAGCAAGTTAGTCTTCTTAATATCCCGGCATGTGGTACTGCGAAATTTGAATATTGAACATGAAATCTATAAAAGTTTGCAATAATTCAAATTTACACATACACACATACACACACACCTCTATATAGTAAGAAAATGACACACAATTGACAACACTTGAAACAATTGAAAAATAACGGACGCAGGAGGGGGAGAGAGAGAGAGAGAGATCTTAACTTATATGCACAGTATGGAATAGTATTTAGTTTGTACGCTCAGCAGTTAGGCGAAGATATAGGCAAACACACATGTAAATGTAAAACAGTTAAGAATTAACAATTCTTTTTTTTTTTTTTTTTGGGTGGGTGGTTAGTAAAGAAATCTGTGGCAACAATAAATTTCCATTAAGAAGATACATTTTCTTGTCTTTTCCATTGTTGTTTCTGCGTCTTATTCTTTTTCGTAATAGTTATAATACGAAAAGGGTTTATTCCGTTTCTTAGAGCGTTGGTAACCTGGTTGGTATTATGCCGTAAAGATAGCTTAAATATTAAATATTAAATTCATTTTTTTTATATGTTTGTCCATATGCTTTGGGAACCTGGGAGTTAATTGTCGCTTACAATGCTAAAACTTGACTTCCACTTGACGTCCAATTGTCAAGCGTTAAATGATAGAAAGGCGCTAATGGCTGTAACCTTCCAACTTAAGCAGCTATCGATAGTTAGGGCTATAAGAATATGATATTTTGCGGAAGTCCTCCTTACTTACTTAGAAAGCCGCTAATGGATGTAACCTTCCAACTTAAGCAGCTATCGATAGTTAGGGCTACAAGAATACGATATTTTGAGAAAGTCCTCCTTACTTACTTAGTATGCACCTCTAGCTAGAACTTGAGCTTATCTGTGTTACAAGCATCAAGGGAAAATGCTGTCATAAATAGAATGCATAAAGATAAGCTACTAAGTATGCATTGTTGCTAATAAACAGATTGAAAAATCGCCTATTCGTCCATTCGTCCATTGTCTGTTTTGCATCACATCTACAAAAATGAAAATGTCATCTGGTTCTAGGTCTTAAAAAGGGCGCCATGCATTCATAAACGTAACCATGACAAGGGAAAAAGTCTAATTTACTTGTTACAGCACACATCGATATAAAATGTCAGGCAATTATGTTACTGACCCGTAAAATTTCCATTAAAATTGATTGATTTACATAATCACTCCAAGCGTTGGATATTTAAAGTTCATCCCAGAGTGTATATGATTTTCTTACTTGTGTTATTATTGCCATTGTTCAACAATAAACACTCTACACTACTTCGGTCAACGCAGATGTTCATATAACGACTTTTCAACGACCAGACGTTATCTGGAGAGTGATTGAGAAAGCGGTCCACTCCGAATTATTTCCAAGTTTCATCAAAATTTCGCGAAAATTGCAACCTTTACACAAGAATACAAGATGGACCGACGGACAGACAAGATTAGGTAATAAAAGGTGATTCGCACACAAACTCAGCGTACACAAGGTGTATCACAAGGTGGAGTAGGGTATAAAAAGGTAGCTTGATTATTCCATTTTAGAAGAACTCAGCCGAATGTCTTTTGTACTTCTATTTATATGAATAAATAAATGTGCAAATAAATAAATAAATAAATAAACAAACATCCTAAGGCACTCGAAATTCATTCCTGTTGTTTATATTGTTATTTTAAGAAACTATATCTGCGGCGTTTGTCTATAATGTTGAATAGAAACGTCTTGTTCTTTAACTGCTACGGTGACGGTCAGAAAGAGTTGAAGAAAGAGGAAGAGATAGGGAGACAGGGTGGCTGTAGCGGGTAAGTGTTATGCCGATGCACTACAGATGCGACCAAACATTACCGCATTTTGGGATTTAAATCCGCCCACACTGACTTGTTGATTGTGTTGCCTGCCCCTCTTCGTCTCATTGTCTAAGCTTTTACAAAAGTTTTCTTTTCCTACACTTTTTTCAGACAATCTCTAGATAGAATTATTCATTACTTTGATCCCTTCTTCGGTGACAAATCGTTTCATGTACATGTTATTAGGTCCTTAGGTCCACTAACGAACATCAGACGCTTCCCCAAAATTACTGAATTATTGTAATTCACAGGAAATCTGTTTCTGGCTCTATCTTGTATCATAATAAATTATATTAATTGTATTGTCGGAAAACTCTCTTTTCGGCTTCAAAAAAATTTATTCACATTAAATAGTTGTTGTAAAAAATGAGACTTTTTTCGTTTTTTTTTTTTCAAAAATTCTTTGCGATCTACAGTAGTCGGTAATAGAATGAAATGGAAAGGTATCAACAGTTTCGATTTAAGCTTAACAGTAAAGGTTTTTTTGTTTCTGTTTTTACGATTTCAAGTTTTGTTTCCGTATATAATATGTTTGTGTCACTGTGTGTTCACTTACTTACGTACAGTATGTACAATTGAATTTGGATTTTCGATGTATGGCGGGTGGCGCCAACATAGCCTGAGCTGTCAGTCCACCAACGCAATTTCAGTTTAGACAAGTCCACTAATGCCACGATGTCCCCCTCGCCCCCCGCTCCCCGCTCCCTTTGGAATATAATACAATTTCACTTAACAAGAAAACGTAACCAAAGGAAATTAGTGCAATTTTTCGTGATTTTTTGTCTACAAACTGGGATGGGATGGGATGGGATACATGCACGTATAGTAATTTTAGGGATAAGCGCGTATAAGTTGTGGTTGCTTTTTATTTATTTGCTGTAAAGAGATGATTGCCTTAGTGTTGTAATATAATTTTTTCAATAAACTCGTAACAACCAAACAAAAAAACGTAAATTGAAATTGAGATTTTCAGTCGAATTAATTATTGAGGGTTTATTTTCAATAGTTGCGATAAATGTATTGTGCAAAAATATGTTTGTAAAAAAATACGCAGATTGTAGCTCAAATTAATGTAAGCTCAAAAATAAAGGAAAGGAAAACCGAAAATTCTTGATCAGTATTAAATTCTAAATTGATTTAAGCATGTCCGTCTGTCTGTCTGTCCAGTTGTCCGATTGTCCGCCCGTGCGGTTGTCCGGTTGTCCGTCTGTGTAACGTCTGTTATAAACATCGACTTCAAATATCGCAGAAGCAAATATGATGCAAGCTCTTGGACGCAAATTGGGTTTGAAAATGAGTCAAGTCGGTCGCAGGAGACGTCTACAGTACTACGGGCATTGCGAACACCTTTGATTTTCAAAAGGCATAAAAAATTGACGTTTTGCGTATTACTCATAAAATACAGCAGATATATCTGCAAAAATTTGAACGTATATTCTATGGGCGATACTGTAGTAACTCTATAGAAAATAGCAATAATTGGCCGCCCGTACCTAATGTTATTGTTTATCATTCTTATTCAAAATCTTTATAACGCACAGAAACAAGCTTCAAAAACCTCATAAAGTATATAAATTCGCAACGCATCTAGGTATGTCCCTCTGTCCATTAGCCCATCTGCAACACTGGATTGTATCTGTGATAAAAATTCTCCCGTTAGCGAAAATGAACATATCGTGTACAACTTTGCAAAAGAATTTGGACCTAAACTTTCCATAGGACACGCCTGCAAAGCCCACATCCCATGCGGCAAATACTTTCAGTAGAAAAAACCAGGCGCGCCGCGACGTAAATGCTTCTTTGTTTGCCTGATTTTAATCTATCTTCAGCACGTATGAATTACGGAAGTTTGTAAAACAGAATCCCCAGAATACACATACAACCTCAATACAATTAAGAGCAAGTTAAGCAAGCATGACGATGATATGATGATAATCTTAGGTCTAGTCATTAAAGATCACATATATCGTTTTGTTTTTCGGAAAGCAAACTTAAAAAGTTTAATAGAAATTAGGAGTTGTTAGAGGCCTAGTGGTCCGCTCTGGCGGATTCTATACGATACTGATTATCGACAATATGTAAATAATTTCTAAATATTTGCTTATGTGTATCTTATGTTAATAGCACTTTGTTTCATGCTCGTAACTTGCACGCTCAATGTGTGCTTCCCGCTTTACTTTTTTCCTTTTTAAGTTCACGTTTCAATGGCTCTTCGCTTTTTACTTTTGAATGACTCATGCAAGTTGTTCCATTTCATGCCCAAAAAATTGTCTAAATCAGTAAAGCGTGGCTCACCACTGCACTCGTGATTAAAATAAATACTAAATTTCAAAAATTTAATGCTCATGACTTGTCTTTCTTTCCAAAAAATCTATGTAAATGTAGACAGACTACCATAGACTCTCAACTAATTTCATTTCTATTTATCAAATATGTATAGCCCTCCTCCTCCTCCTCCTTCTGCAAGCGTATAAATCCACATAAAACCATTAATCTGCAATTAATAAAATTTGTTTTTGATAGATTCAATTGTTATTTCTCTGTTCTCCTTCTTCTTTTTCATAAATTGGTTGAGTTGTTTAAATGGGAAATTTATTGCTCAGACGCCGTTCTCCAAGAGTTTGAAGGTTTCTTTTATCCGAAGGTGTCTTTTTTTTATATTTTCTCTATTTTCTATTTTCTATTTTCTATTTTCTTTTGTATGTGCTTATGCCGCTTGCCGATTGCAAACGAGAAGTTTTCATTATTAATAATTAAAGCAAAATATCGTAAATTCGACTTCTTTAAAATCATTGTATCCACAAACCTTAGATTATCGATCCGTAGATTTTATTTTTCATTCACTTAAAATTCTGTGGATTTTAAATACTTTAAAAGAATTAAAAACCCGGTACCCACCATTAAATACCCTACACCACTTCGCTTAATACGTTTATTCGCATAAAGACTTTTCAAAATATGATGGGAAATATGGGAAATGGTCGCAAAAGTGCTCTGATCGAAATAATATTTCCATAGCAATAATTTTTCCATAGCATTCGTCTTTGACTAAATCACCAAATTTCATGAAAATATCTCAAGTAGTTTCCTTAGGCTGGAAATATGAATAGCAGAAAGCAAGACCAAGACAGACAGACGGACAGACAATTTCAGATCGATGCAGTAAAAGGTGCATCTAACTCATGTACTTCCAAATTTCATCAAAATATCTTAAAAATTGTGACCTATAGCTTGAGCACAAACTTAAATGTCAGATCGCAAACGGACAAACAGGCTTAAATCGATCCGGATTATGATTCTGAATCGATCAGTATAACAAAAGGGGAATCTATAGTAAGCGCTTCTGCATGTTAAATACATACGCAAAGACTTAATAAATCTCTGTTCCACAAGCGATGTACGGTATAATTATAGCTGACAGTTGAATACTTAGTTGTAGAAAACCTGAATCTGAAGCTTAGACTTTCGAAAAGTAGAACTTACAAGTATCTTATGAATTATCTAAATTTATATGAAAAATCCACTTACGGTTATATAAGAAACACTTGTTTACACTCCCATCCCATCAACATCCCTATTTAAGTGCAGCAACTCGATTTCTCCAATTCAGTGACAGAGCTAACAACACTGATAAGCAGCAATTAACAAAACGAATAGATTGTCTTTGATGTTGCAAATGTAACGAGAAATCAAATATACTTACGCTCCCCGATGAATCGTATAAAGCACATTATTTCGAATTGAATGCAACGTTGAGTAATAATAATGATTTATGTCGACATTTCTTTATTTACAAATAATAGAAAAAAAAAAAAAAAATGAAAGAAACAATTAATAAAAGTTGATAAATGGCCGCAACGATTTTGGTTTTAAAAAAGCAAATAATTTAAAAAAAAAAACTTTGAACATATTTTTTAACATAAATTTTAGTAAAATAACCTCAGAATTGCTTAGACTTCAAAATTACTAACATTTTTATGTTGTCAGACTTACTAATGACAGTTTTTAAAGAAACAACAACAACAATTTCAACATAACTCATATCTTTTTCCTTATCATTATTTTTTTCGATCAGCATTTTGTCAAACTTTTCTTTATTAAGCAACTTTTTCCGCCTTAATTACAAATATCTGTCATTTATATATACATTTATATGCATATATATATGTGCAGAAATGTTTCCTGTAGATTTAGACTAAAATGATTAAAAAAAATACTTGGATTGGAGTGAGCCCAACTTTCTGAACACTTTTTTGTGCATCGTCAGCGAACTAAGTTTTTATTTTGGTCGCTCTGATAAATTTTTATCAATTGTTAATTAAATGACTTTTAAGCAAAAAATGAACGTCACTTTAGGCTAACAACATTGTAGGGAGTACATATGTACTTTTGCACCCACCAGCACGAGGCAAGTGTGGGTACTCTGCAAAGAACAAAAAATAGATAGCGGTTGTGAGCCATTCTCTCGCATTTTGGTAGGCGTCGAGGCCTATTCAATACCTCCCTATTAGTCTCTGGCAAAAGTTGGGCATAAATGCATCCACCACGATATTCCCGGAAGGGTCGTTCGTATTCAGCGATCCGGCAAAAAGGCATTGATCGCGGTAGTCTGAAGGGGAGTGCGTCGTCATACCAGGAGTAATCCTGCTTTTGAGCAACCTGATCTCCACGGACACCCACAATTTCATGACTTGTCGTTCTTTAGGAGTTATGTCAGGCTATACAGCTTTGGGTGATCTCGTACTGCACGCAGCCGGAGCCATACTAGCCTTTGGATCTGACACACGTCGCAAGAGATCATCCAGTACACTGTCCTTGTTCGAGAAATAAATGCTTGCAATGACGTCATCACCAACTATGCCCCAACCCCCTTAAACCTCATACACCATCGGGCGATGAGCAAGTTTGATATAAATACATATAAGGATCAAGCTAACCTGCGAAATAGTCTATACCTGCTATACGCTTATGGTGTTATTTATTTATTACACATTCATTCAATTGTTGGATCTTCCTATTAGCGAAACTATACTAAGTATTAATATCTTACACTTAACTTAAACTTGAAGCTAATTATCAATTCAGATCAACTCAAATCAATTTACACTTTGAACTGATCAAGTCTGTGGGGACTACTTCTCTTAGACGAGAATATCTCTCTCTTAAGGAAAGACAGCGAGTAAATGGATTCGAATATCTGGCGGTGTTTTCCTTATTTACATCCATTATTAGTAAAATATTTACGTGTCTATGCTAATATGGGTTCCTTTCGAAGCATGAAAAATCTGTCACCGTACGCGAGATCTTTGATAGTCTTCTTGGCAACTTATCTGCATTAGGTTCCAGGGAATAGGTTCTAATTCTAATTCTTTAGAAATGTCAAGGAGAGATACTTTTGTTTCAAATGCTTTCCATATAAGAGCTGCAATGCCATGGACTTGTTCAGTGGTGACAGAGAATTGTCTGTGAATCCAATTTGATTTTCTGGAATTACACAGTGAGCCTTAATATTAGGAGTAACTTTGCTAAGTAGTATTCTTTCACAAAAAGTTTGAAGATCGGTCGACAGTAAACTTATGGGTCTGTATAATAACCATTTCATTTTTTTCCATGTTTTCCGAGTGGAAGATCGAACGCGAAAATGTTAGTCGGTGCCGATCAAATATGTACAATATTTATACGAGCTTCTTGATATTATAGCCTGCCTTTCAAGAACGTAATGGAAAGCAATTTTACTGGCGATTCCAGAAGAGGGAACGAAAGAAAGATGTTGAGGATTATAAGCAAAAATTTCAATTAATTTCAAATTTTTACACTAACTTGTGACCAGAGATTTCTTATTTTTTCAATTATTACGCGATCTGTGAAACTTGGTATAGGTTTCTGCATCTCCGGCTCGTGGGATGGCATACGTGGATATTTTGTAAATTTCAAAACATTGCAAAGAGAATGATAAATATTGCATACCATCATCCGTTATTGGTGAATATATCGACTCGTCTTCTTCTTTTTCAAATATATTTAAAACAAAAAAACATTTTTTTTTTTTTTTTTGGAAAGTTTTTCTCATCAGATAAGAAGATACAATGAAAAGTTTTCCTATTGGACGACATCAGTACTTAAGTTGATATATATCAGCGATTCGTTCGGCTTAAATCAAAGTTGATTTATTTTTATAAACGACGCAAATTTTTTGAACCTTCGTCACTTATCCAGCTCTCAAAACTTTGCGGAACATTTTACTCTTATAAAAAAGCTTCTATAACATTAACGAACTTTTGAGTTAATTTTTTTTTTTTTCTGAATTGCTTGATATTTTCAATTGTTGTCAGTCAAATTCAAAGCTTATAAGTTTTAAGGATAATTGTAATGCAAAAAACTGAGTAATATCCGGAATTTTTTTTGCTGATTACGAATTTGTTTAATCTGTGCATCTGTTAGTTGGCTTCTTAATTGACACACACTCTAAGGTACACAAATACAATTTGCTTAGATTAAGTGGGTTTCAAACATTTTTATGCCTTACACATTATTTCTGGTACAAAGTATATTAAATTTCTGCGGGCGTATGTAACATGGAGAAGGACTTAAGACAGACCCATCTTTTCATTTTCTGAATCGTGTCTGTTTGTCTGTCTGTCTGTCCATCTGAGGTCTGGCTATAGAAATTTTTCTTCACGCTACGAATCGCAGCTTTTCATATATTCTGATGAAATTCGGTACACTGATGTACTTTAATCCAAAGACGAAGGCTATTGAAAATGGTTACCAGCTAAGAAAAGATAATATTTCCGATAGCCGATAATACACCCGCGCAAAAATCAATTGAATAGTGTCTCCATTCTCCATTCTCTCCATTTTTGGTCCCAGTATTACGTGTTGAAGGATTCTTCGCTTCGTGATCTGCCAATAAAATATTGCATGAAAGCTTCTGAATTTTGAAATGCGTTCCAAGCTTCGTAACACTTTAACCATGGAAAGTTGGCCAAGTTGGATTTGATAGTCTGTCCATATTGAAGAAAAATGCTGAAAAGCTGTTAATAAATATTTAGATCTTCGTAATCCTTAATCCTTAATGTACTTTAATAGTTGTTCATGAAGATTTCCGGCTTGAATGTATTGCAGCCGTATACAGATGTTAGGTAGGAGCATACACATCATGTTTCATGTCTTGAATTTTAACTTTCAAGTACAAGTATTCAGTATTCAGTATTCAAGTATTTTTACTTTTTTCGTCGCAATATATTAATTTTACTGAGTTTCTTTAGTATTGGGTCTTACTAGCTTCACTTAAAAAAGCAAAAAATTCTATCATCTATTTATCATTTCACATAAAATATTCAATATTCACATATGTATTTCTTTTGTTTGTCCATCAAACTTTTTGCTTTGTTTTGTGTTTGTGTTTGTGTTTGGCTGATCCTACAATATTTCATTTTAAATTTCCTTCTTTTTTTTTTTTTCTCAAAAAATTGCTGACTCTTTATATTACTTTTATATGTGTGTTGTTGTACTTATCTATAATCTGAATTCTGTCGTTTGGTGTATTATTACTTTTTTTTTTTATTTATTATATTTAAGCTTCTTAAGTTTTTCATTATTATATAATTTGGAAATAAAGCATATTTTTTTATTTTTTCACATAATCTCTCAGAAATACTTTTGGAAATTCTTATATAATATAACCAAAAAAAAAAACAAGGGGGGATAGCGCGTACTCTTAAAGAAAAAGCGGGCGAAGCAGAATTTTATTCTAACCACACATTTGTACGGCATCTTAAAGGGATAAACTTCGTTTTATGATAAATTGAGAGAGTAACGTCTTCAAAGATTGTTAGAGTATAGGGAGAACATAATTACGAATTTTTGACCTTGTTAACCCTTAGACGAACGATTATTTGATAGCGACCTGTTACACTACAGCAACAGTAACTTTGCTGACATAATTCAAACTGATACGTTGTCGTACGCAATGATCGCCTCCTACCAGCCATTCATAGTAAGTCAGAAACTTAAATATTTTAATGTCAGTGACTAACCTTGATGTTACGGTTCTCATTCGAATCACACATTCATCACATTAACTGCTAATCGATCAAATTTCTTTGCATAAAAATACTTCAAATCCAGCTCAAGTGAAACCGTAAGAATAAATCCCTTACAATGCAAAAGTAAACATTTTTATGGGAGAAATTAAATTTATGCTTAAGTTCTACGATCACTAGACAGTGTACCGAAATGAGCCAATAATTTAATTTATTTATAACACAGATTATAAAATTATAAATTTACTTAATTATTAAAAAGTTAAATTTTCAAAAATAAAAACCGACGAAATTCCTTTATAATATTATTATTATTATTATTATTATTATTATTATTATTATTATTATAAATTTAGCCAGACAATAAATTCTAAGACTAAAGTCTTAAAGCACTAGCATCTAACGCTTTCGGCTTTTATTAAAAACTCTACCGCTTTTGAGATTTAAACTCACGACCATTGAGTTGCTAGTCGAGACTCTTGCCTACTCGGCCACTCAGTTGGATCTTATAATATTAACTGTACAAAATTGTGCTATAGAGCGAAATCCTAATTATTTGATATTTTTCTTTCGTATTTTAACACAATACGATTACATCTCATAGATAGTCACCGGAATCGGGAACCATACCCCCCATATTCCCCCGTATACATGGGGCTTTCATTCCGAAACATTGCCGTGTTGTGCGAATCCTTGCTAGAACTAGTACGAAAAGGTCGGTGTTAGATTCCAAATTTTAAAAAAATGTCTTTGCATTTTCATAATTAAGGTAAACATCGTCATTAAAAAATCTTCTTCAGAAGTAATACCTATCAAGATGAGTTGAATAATGTTTTCTTCGTTATCACTGAGCGCAGTTAATCGCGGACTTTCTTCTCTTTTGGCCAAGATATCTGCGTCCTGTAAAAAATCTTTTATTTTAGATCGTTTGCTTTTAGTTAAAAGATGTTTGGAAATTTTCTTCATACTGTGCTAAGCACTTCTGGCTTTCTCTCTTAAACTTCTTGTGGTTCTTCCATTTGAGTCATCTTCGTTAAGAAAATGTGACTCTAACTGTTCGGCTAAGCCTTGGTCTTTGCGCTTTGTAGACTAAACTTTTTAGTAAAACTACGGGATTTTCCCAATTTCAAGTTAAACCGAACCGAACCAAACCGAACCGTGGTAGAGTGAGAATGTGCTCTAAAAGTGCCGTGTTATACGTCAATGTTCCTAATTCTCGAATCGTTTTTAGAGTGAGCCCGTGTGGCATACGTGGATTACTTTACATACCTTTATCGAACCATAGTTATTTTCCGACGTCAGTTCATCATAGGCACTTAAGACAACTAATAAATATTTAGTACTGCAGTTTCTTTCTGGAAGGAAAAATGCCCACATGGCAAATATTAGACTTGGTATTCAATAGGTTGGCGATGTCAAATTACGTCATTGGATGCACGAAAAGTAAATCTTTCTGGTGATGAGAGACATGCCACTTATATGAGGTTTAGATAGTTGTGTAAAGAACTTCACATACTTTTCAATTAGTCGAAAGTGCAAATGCATATCATATTTTCGGAAAAGGCAAAAAAAGGCATGTTGAAGTCTAGCGTGTTTCCAGACATTAAGAATTGCATTTTATATTATACATTAAAACCTTGTGAATACATTATTTTATATGTGTGTGTGCGTCTTTATCGTATATTATATGAACTTGAAATTATTTATTAAATTAATTATTATTATTTTTTTTTTTTTTATTTTTTTTTAAGAAACTTTCTATAACAATTGCACATTTTTACTTTTTATGAATTCATTCACCAGTCTGCGCTAATATTCAGTAAAAAATTTCCAAAGAATAATAGAGTGCTTCTCCTCCTTCTTACATAATAAATTCGCTTATGTTAATCGATAGCTTAGCTACCTTCGTTTGTAAAATATTTCCAGACAACAAGATTTAAAATGTTTAATAAATTCATAAACATACATACATGTGCACATTTATATATATAAAAATAAACTTGCAAATATACTGAATTGTACATATGTGCCTAAGTTTATTTATTAATGAAATCGCATGCCAAAGACAAAAAAACTCACAAACAAATGTTGATCTAAACATGAAATGCTTCTTCGAAAAATTATGCCATTAATAATAATAATAATAATAATAATAATAATAAGGAAAAAGAAGAAGAAG
>KK502509.1:179273-192623 GCA_000688735.1 Glossina austeni
ATATATATACATGTATATATATGTATGTACCATACGTATGTATGTATATATGAATATTCGTACATAAGTAGATGTATGCATGCATTTTCAAATAAACACCATCGCCATTAAGCAGAAAAGGTCGTCGTGTATGTTCATGCATACGTTTTATGTACAAGGTATATTATATACATACATATACATGTATCTATATGTGTTTAATGTATGGATACACAAAGGGTGTTTTAAGATGAGCTGATGACTGCGAGTTTTTTTTTGGCCTAATACGAATGATAGCAGATTAGAAGACGATGTACCGTAAGGCAGTACAAGAGTTGTTACACTATTGCCAATAAAATCTTTTATTTTAAATCGTATTATTAACCGTTTGAGTCCCAGACGGTTTTGAAAAAACCCTGTCGAAGAATCCCAGACAGTTTTGACATAAAATCTAAACAGCGCGATGACGATGCTTGGGATGCTTCTACGGATTTTTTTCAAAAGTGTCTGGGTTTTCTCGACATGAAATCTGAACAGCGCGATCGCGCTGCTTGGTACTCAAACGGTTAAGACTGAAATGTATAAAAAATTACTGTAAATATCGCTTAACAAGCACATCGGTTTTTGTTTCTTATCTTGGCGGCAGCTAAACTGACATTTCTCTCACAATTCTCTGATTTACTTCAGTGGCTAAGACTCCGAAATGTTTCTTTATTTTCATTTTAAAACAGACATTTTGTCGACTTAATTGTAGGTCTTTGACAGAAGTAAAACTTTATTTATAAGTTTATTAAGGTTCTAGAGAAATTTTTTAGTTTCGAGGATAGGGAGATACCAAGCAGGCCCAGCGAGATCGGGCCGAACAAGTAAAGGAAAGAGATGAGTTGTCTTTGGGGTGAAAAAGCCTCCATGAACCAATGCGTTGTGACAGAGTCCATCGTCAAGTGACGCATTTGAGATCCAAATAGTCTTTCAAAGTTGATTTTATCGGCCTATGTTGACAAGATCTTTAACTGCAAATCGACTTTAATCGCTTTTTGAACGGATAATTCCTGACTTTTTTGGCATGCTCTGGTCATTGGCAGACGGATAACGTCTTCAAACGGTTTTTTTGCCTACCTTGCCCAGTCTAGAACAATCAAATAACCTCGGCATGGACGGGGCCTGTTTTAACAGTTTGGGTGAACAAATTCTGCTAAAGTTTTTCCTTTTTTTTTGTAAATGGAAAACTTATCTTTTTTAATGAACGGAGACAAGCATTCAGTAACGAAGATTTTTGTATGAAAATTGGCCCAACCGACGGTCATAGAGAAGAGCAGGAAAGAGAAAGAACCCAGTCGATGTGTAGCCAATCGATAAGTGCTACGCTTTTACCGACTGAGCACTTACTATACCTACGACAAAGCAAAGTTAGTGCCAATCTAAGAAAAGTAAAATTTTTTCACTCTCAACTTTGAATAATCCAGTCCGATTTGAACAGAAAAGTGTGCTACTCTCTTGCAAAGTGAAAATAGTGTTTTAGTAGGAGTTTGAAAGTTTTTGAAAAATCTAGCATCGTAACCAGCCCAAGTCAAATTTGTAAGATTTCGTAAATAAAATAAACATTTAGCGATGTTAGTCACTTTTGAAAAAGGATATGTGTTATTCGATGTCCGAAATTATGATTTACATTTGCAAATTTTAACAATTATCTAAAGTATATATCGAAACATGATTTATATTTGGACCTTTTTTTCTTGCCTTTGAGAAAATATAGTAAAATATGATTTATTTTATGATAATTAGTATGCGGTTAAATCAACTATCGGATCAGCTCATTTTTGAATACCCTTTGTATATGTGTATATATAAGCTCCTATCGTGTTTACGAGTTTTTCTGTTTCATTTTACACGTAACTGGAGTGTTGTTTAATGAACACCTTTAAAAATGAGATTTTGGTGGTTTTTGCTTAATATACTATTTTATTTTTTGTTGTTGTTTTGAAAGATTGTTTTTTGTTTTTTGGTTTTTGTTTTTTGCCTTTTTTTTTTTTTTCTTTTGTTGCATGTGATTTTAGACACTGACAAATTTTATAGGACTTGGTTGGCTGGTTCGTTAAGTAGCATTAACACCATGCCACGCACTCATAGTTGACCACAATATACTGGCATTTAAACTACAATTCATGTGAATGAATGTAAGTGCTTGCACTTGAATAGATGGCCGCATTTGATTGTTTCGTTTTCCATTTGTTAAAATCACATAAAAGTTCTTTTGTGGAAGCCTGATAATCAATCAATTAGATTTGATTTAATAGTAATTACGCCAAAGATATATTGCGCAAAATATATTTTTAAAAAATTTCAGCTGTCTTGCAGAAATCCTTTAAAAACTTCTCTCAACCATAAGTGCTTTTTAAATTGAAGGCATTAAGAATGAATAGCCTAAAGAGCCAAAGACGGTTGCGATCATTAAAGTTTATAAAGCACGTGCTTTCTTGAGACGTACGGACGAACGGAGTTCTTTTATCATTTTTCTGGAAGGGATAGCAGCTTTTATAAATCAGCAATTCACGTCATAGACCTACTGGCACATGTAACTTCACTTAAGATGGTGTAAGTTCTGGACGCTTGTCCGTTTTTCCTTCGAAGTTCCAAACTTTGGGAAACAAATTTTTCATGAAATGCCTTTAGATTGGGTTTGAAAATTTAAAAGAACTGCTTTTCAAGGCAATTGCGACCCCTTTCTTAAAATTTTTTTTGGAAATTGAAAGCTTTCTGCCTCTGGTCGACCGATTATTAATCAATGAAAAGTAAGTTAGGTTAGTGGATAACCAAGATTCCTTTCAGGGCGCATTTGTCTTATGTCATTTTGACTGTAATGGCAGATAATCCCCTTTTTGCTCTAATTAATCCCAACGAACCTCAGTGAATATATTTAAAGGCTTTCAGCACGTAGCGCTTTCATGTTTAACTAAAATTAATATTTTTTTTTTTTTTCAACAAATCTGTAATTAATTCATTTGTTTAACTAATAAAACTTTCAAGTGATTGTTCGGATTAAGAGGTTTTTTTTTTTTTTTTTTTTTACTTTTAATTGCGCTTTAAACTAAAACACAATTTTTATGCTCCATTATAAAAACTATATAAAGTTCTAAAGCTCATTATAAGTTATAAAAGTATTAATTAAAAGTAAATACAAATATTTTGATTAAGAACTAAGTTTGCTACCTATGCAATAGAGTTGGTGCGATGATAGAGTTTATTTATTTTTTTTTTTTTTTCGGATCGAAATCAGAATCTCGACAATGCATGTTATGTGCACACGTATATAGTGTAGGAAAACGTCTTAACAACTCAATTGTCAGACAAGTATCTAGTCGGAGTAGTAATTAGTTCGAAAAAGGTGAAAAAGTGTTTTCACACACACACACACATGCACTCATCGCAGATACGCCCTGATGATACCAAATGTCAGAAAGCTTTGCAATAAATTTGCTTAACACTAATCGGACCAACATTCTATACAGTCTATATATACTTTACGTCACATGTGGTACATAGGTATGTTAAGTTTATGAAGATGTATGTAACACGCGAAAGCTTTTTATTGTACCGATTGATTAGGAGCACCTTTCAAATCAGTCTAAGCCTGTTTGCCCGCTTGGCCGTCTGATGTCTGTCCATGTGTCCATCTTTGAATTCAAGCTCTAGATCGCATTTTTTAAGATATTTCGATAAAATTTGGTTTTGCTTTTCGACATGTTGACTTAGTTCATGGCTCCTACAGAAATGATTAAATTTTATTACGTTATACGAAGATTAAAATTTTAAATTCGATTTTTCGAATATAACTCCAGTACAGTATTATCATAGTATCTACAGTGTACTGCACTATAGCTTTAGAACCGGATTAGAAGTATTTTCATTGCGCACACATAGCTTTGCACAAGAAGCACTTCTCAATGACAAAAATTGTACTTCGTTAATTACAGAAACGATCCTTTAATGAGGTCGACGTGTTTATGTGGCTCAGAAGGTTAACTTACACAAAACTACTTAAAACTATCATAACTTGCAGCTTTTATTGCATTTCTCTCAAGATTTTGTGTTCAGAGTTGATGCCGTCTGTTGTGCATTCAAGCCTTATCTTATTGACTTCAGTTACAGCGACGTCGTAATATTATTTTGCGATTACCTACATTTAACTGATCGTGCTGCCGATGGTCAATTTATTTTTTTTCTTTTCTGCATAACTTGGACATCATTTTTTTAAAATCGATAATAATATGCGCTTCACTAGGTGTTGATTCATGTTTCAAGAATTTTTTTGTTTTAGAGAAAAGATTGCGATCTGTACGCTTGCTATGTCTTTCACCGACGACCCTCTTGAAAAAAAAAACTCTCTCTTTTAGAAATTAATAAAAAGCAAAATAACTGAAAACATTTAAGTTAAGCTATGCCGATCATTAAATACTCTGCACCACTTCGCCTAATACAATTCCTCATCTATTTCCTTAATAACATAATTATTAGAAAATTTCGAAATTTAAATTTTGGCATCACCTGCCTAAGCAAGGTCATGGTAGTTAACGTAAAAGCCAAAGGTTTCTGTATATTTTCGTTAAACGCTTGCTACTTATTTTAAACGTCATCGATATGAAATTCGAAATTGAATTCTAATGTGTTCATGGAAATCAGGTCCAAGTCTCAATGCGGTAGAATTTACTTTGGTTGTAGGTATAAAGAATGCTTAGTTGGTAAAGGCATAAACACACACACATGTACTAGGCTGAGGCCACCTATTAATGTCTTTCTATTTTCCCACTTCTTTCACACATATAGTGGACATCTCTTGAGTGGATTGGTGATAACAAAAAGGGGGGGAAATAAGTGTTCGTCAAAATACAAAAAACCAATCCGATAATTTCGCAAAGATGACACCAATTAGCAGGAAGGTGAGACACAAAATGAATACCTAAGATTTTCTGAATACATTTTATTCAAGAACTTGGCTGCAGAACAAATTTTGTCTCACATTTAATATACTATTTATTTTGTAAAGGGCGTAACAATTATTACCCTAAAGGTATTAATAAATCAGTCGTGCAACGATTGTTCCAATGAAGTAGATCAATACCAATAAAACTATTTGAACTCTTGAAGTTGACGGCGGTTTAACGTAATGACCATTGGAAGCTTTTTAAATTTTAATAAATCACGTAAACGTTTAGACATATAGAAGAGGTCATAACTGTGGGCATAAAGTATTTACAATGATTGTTATTTTTATTGTTGCTGCTTAGCGTCATGCTGGTTTCGCTTGAGATTGTTTTTTTTTTTTTTTTTTTTTTTTTTTTCTCCTTTCATGAAATAGCTTGTGTGATAGTTTACCTATAAAAGAGCATTCATTGCGCGCCTACTATGCATAAGCATTTCTTGTGAAATATTTATTTATTAGATTGCCCGAAGCAGATTCTTTTTAATGATTGTGGTCTTTATAACCTTTTCTTTGGAACATTAATCATTTTTCAAATACTTTCATGTACATGTACATGTGGTGTTTATTTAATTTTAACCAAATTGATTTAAGCTGAGTGTATTTTTTCCATTTCATTTTTTTGCTTTCTCCGAAATATTAAAAAAAACGCAATTCACGCCTTTAGACTGATCTTAAAAGCAAATTTATTTATTCAAATTATGTTTAATTAAAATAACACAAATTTTTATTCATTTTATTTGTCCTACTTATTAGTTGACAGCAATCCTCTTCCAAAACGATTCAAGAGCGTAATTCGTTAAGCTCGTGTCGCTCTTATTTTTTCAAATCTCTTCTTTTTTTTTGAAAAAAGTCTTCTAATTACGTCTGTGTTATTATCATAAAAGCTATGCATAATTTTAAGGATATCATCGCTATCCCACCATACCCCAAGTACATGAACATTGTCCATATCCGCGAAGACTTCATCAATCAAGAGCTTACCAAATGTTCAAAAGTTAACTAATCTTTTAAAGAATTTTCATAACATTGCCGTCGTTTGTTGCGTAATGCCTAATGCCGCAAACTTTGGTTTTATTTTTTTTATTTTTTTTTTACATATTAATGACAGATTAAAAAAGATTTGAAAGGGAAAGTTAAAGATCTGTCTTATTTAAATTTCTCTGTTTCGCATCATCCATCAGAACGATAAACGCACGCAAAAATTACGTAGTTGTGCTGACTGGCATAAGCTATTCGTACTATACCGTATAAAAGAAAAATTAAGAAGAAAAAAAAAAGCAGAATCTTTTCTATCCTTCAAAGTGATTCTAAGAAAAAAAAAAAAAGATCTAAATTTTCGTACTCTACAATATCGGGGGCACTTTATGAGTAACAAACAACAAACAGCAGGAAAGCAGCGATATTCACAGTTTTTGTTGCATAGACGTGAGGGCGTTATAAGCACTTTCTTTGAAAAGTTTGGCTCATCTTCAAATTCGTTTGCATGGTGGTAAGCGATAGAACCTACACAGATGCTCTGGCGGGCAGATTGGCAGATGAATGGGGGTTTTGCAGGTTGTTTCCGGGCGTTATAAATGTTTTGAAAAAAAAAAAAAAAATGAAATTAAATTATGACACTATAAAATTGAGTAGGTGTGGCCGATTATTCCTATTTTCGTAGAGGTACTACAGCATCGTCCATAGAAGGTACGTTCCAGTTTATCTTCGCCATTTTATGAGTAATAAGCGAAAAAAAACAAACAATATTTTATGCCTTTTGAAAAATAGCGATGTGCTCACTTTACTTAACAGTATAGGCGTGGCTGTCGACGGATTTAAGCCATTTTCAATATGAATCTGAGTGCAAGAACTTTCAATCTTTCTGCCATATTTGAATAGACGGACATACTTAACTCGATTCAGAACTTGATGCTGTGAGTGATGAAATGTATAATTTTTTTGGGGCGGGGTGCTCTGAAACTTTCTTCTAGGCTTTGCAAATGCTTCGAAAAAACGAATATATTCCCCATCTTTTTGCGGTGGGTATAAAAAACAATTGTTAAAATATATGAGGTAAAGAAAGACCAGCCGACAGCCGTAAAGCCATTACGGGAAACATCTGCTCTCCTTTAAACAACTGCTTGCGGTAGGAGTGATAATTAAAATGAGTCCGTGACAGCACTTTTAATTAAGTCATCAATTTGAGAAAAAAGTCAAGTCACTGCATTGTTTTGGTAAAACTTGAAAACGGTAGTATTGAGGGGGTTGGGAAGGCGTTTAGCTCCCATTATAAAAATGTCAAGAAGAATTTCTTTTCTTCACTTTTCAATGAATGGAGAATAAAAACGCCCATAGCATATGACTTCAAAACTACAAAGAAGAATAAATAAATGAAAAAAAAAATAGAGACAATTTTTTTTTTTTTTTTGTTTTTGAAAACTTTTCCTTTACATATAGATTGCAGTATAGCGGACATGTAATTTCGTTGCTGTTAAGTATAATTACAAGAAAAAGTACAAACTATGCATTAACGTTAATGAATTGTTAATGTGTAACGAATTTAATAAATATTACCTCAAGGAGTTTTATTGTATTACTTCTTCTTCTTCTTCTTCTTCTTCTTCCTCGTTTTCCTCTTCTTCTCCTTCGAATGTCTATATCATATCTATATCATGTTAGCTGATTAAGAAGAACATTCACGTGTAACTTGCAATAAGCGAGTAAGTGGCCAGGCTTCAGTGAATGCGTACAGATGTGTTTCTTTTTTGTATAACAACATGAAATTTTGATGACATACATATTAAAGGCTTCCTTCCCCTAGTCAAAAGGAAAGAAACAAAACATACATATGCATGGACGAAAATAAACGATATTAATAACAAAAACCACAAATAACAAATAATTACAATTGAAGAAGAAGCATTGTGTCGGGACTGAAAAAACAAAAAAAAAACAAAACAAAAAAAAAGGGGTGCATACTCAAGTAGCGTAAGTTTTCTGTCTGCCTATCACTCTCCACCTTGATATCTGACTGTCTGTTTAGGTGCTCATCAACCGTTTAGTCAATCAAATAACTGGTAAATGTGCGCATAAATACACGAATCTATCCATATATCTGCAGTTAAGTCAAATTTCTGGTAGTAACACGTCAGTCACTGCCAAACATCTATCTATAGGCGCTACTTGCACTAACTGTAAAGCAGTAAATAACTTTTTTCATCGTTCATGCAAACACTTTGTAAGTGTGTGTGTGTATGTGTGTGTGTGTGCGTTTGTGTGTAATATCGTCTTTATGCATCGCATGTAGATGTAGATTAAACTCTTAATTTTGTGTTTAGTAGCAAGAAATTTTATAATCAGATATTCATTACACTAAGTTTTCAAAAATTTTCGAATCCTGCGAAGTAGAAACAATTACTTCGACATAGAAGGCCAATAGCATACACAGCTAACGTGAGTTGTCATAGAGTAGTCGATTTTATTGGTTGTTTCTCTTTTTTTTTGTTGTAATTATTTCCTGATATTTACTTAAATTTTTATGTTGAGGAATTATCTTTTGCTCCTGCCTTAACAACCCTGGAATGTTTGCTTAAAAACACTTACAACTGAATGTTCGAATAAATTTGCATTCAAAATATGCGATTTTTCATCCCAACTTCTTTGGTAAATGCCTGCTTTTGATAAAACCCTCAATTTCTGAAAATTTATATTAAATGGTTTGTAATCGTTTATAGACACTTTGCCACCCAGCCCTGACCTATGTGGGTCGACCAGAACAGTCGAAACCGTTCAACACCGTTTTATTTGTCCGAGATGGTATGTTGTTGTATAATATATACGACGAAAGAAAAATTAGCTAAGAAGAAAAAAGTCGGTACACGGAGAGTCTTAACGAAAAATCGTAGCGATAAAAACTTTTGAAATCCATAATGCAACTGCTCCTGCACACGGCAAAGTCTTCATTGTGAAGAAATCACAAGCATGAGACGATACCTACTTGTGGACATCTTTTCAATCTAGTCTTTATTTCTACTTTGCTCGTCCACAAAACACGAAAAGATCTGAACACATTTTTATGAAATAGAGAAGCGAAAGTATGCCTGAAAGCACAGCACTGATCCGTTGATACCTCTTCTTGGTCATTGACAACCTGTGAAGGGTAAATTGAATGGCATTCCAAATGCAAGAATATTCTAAAGGTGCGTTAAGAAACGGCAGAAGGTTTATACGTTTGACCTACGCGCGAGCTACGAGGGTCAAGCAAACCTAAGATGCATGGCTGTCCGCGGTTTAAGTGCTCTGTTAGATGGCCCTCGTGTCATCCAAGAAATTTTCTTATACTATAATATTTTTAACTCTGATACTCCAGAAGTAAGGAGATCCCAGCTGCTTGCGCCATTCTTCTGGCCTATACTGCCCAGACTTTCCAATTCTGCGTCTCTTTGAATAGGGAGACCCTTTAGTTGCTGTGGGGTACCGTGCTGACTGGGGCCACTATACTTCTGTCCAATGCTTCTGCTTGACGTTCAAAATTATTAATTTTTATTATTATTATTATTATAAATTTAGCCAGAGAATAAATTCTAAGACTGAAGTCTTAAAGCACTAGCATCTAAGGCTTTCGGCTTTCGGCTTTATTTTTTTTTTTTATTAATATTATTATTATTATTATTATTAAAAATTTTACTCTATTCATTTTTAGAAAGAAATATTTGTTAATAATTTCTAAATAATTGTTTTATTTGCAGAAACAAATTTTTGAAAAAGGGATAAGAAAATTAGATAAAAGTTGTGCGTGGCTTGAATGTTTATCATGACTTTCCGCAGCAATATAGTAGACCTGAAGTTGGCCAGACCAACTATTGACAAAATTCTATGCATATATTAGCTTCAAGTAACATCCAGGCTTCAAACTAATCAACTCAGCTTTTCTCATGCATTTTTAACTAACGCAATTCCTAGATGGTCGAAATATTCTGGCAACTACTGCTAGCTCATCCCATTTTGTTGTTGTTGTTTTTCTTTTTTTTTTTGGCACTCATATGCGTGTAAGAAATATACGGGGATTGAGTGCCTTACTTAGAAACCACGACATGGCTGTTGCTGCCTATCTTAATATTTTTGTTGTTTTGTTATTTTCATTTCTCCATTAAGAGTGACGTTGACGAGCCACCCCACAGTGTGCGAATGCGAGCGTGTAGTATATATGTCATGTCTTATATGTGTGGTTGCATGCCTTTATTTCGTTTCTTTGTAAAACTGTCTGAAATTCCAAAAACACTGAATTACGAAAGAAAGCAAAACAAGTAAGCAAATTAACTTCGGCCGGGACCGAATCTATTATACCCACCAACGTTACCCCCCCAAAAAAAAAAAAAACAAAAGAGGTAAAAGAACAAAATTCTCATGCTCTATAATATGGAGCGGGCACAGTTGACTGCTTCTCTTTTCAAAAGAAAGGTTTTTGTCATAGAGGCATGTGAGCATTGTAGGCGTGTGCTTTGCAAACTTTAGGTCAATTCCAAATTCTTTGGCAAATTTTTAGGCGATACCTTCACTTTCGGTAACGGGAGAATGTTTACCACGAATACTACAAAGTTACGCAAATAGACAGATGGACAGATAAACCGGCGGATATGTTTAGGTGCATTGAATGGTTGTAACTGGCCTAGAATTTGTATACTTTATGGGGTTTTCGAAGCTTGTTTCTGCGTGTTATAAAGATATTGAAAAACTAATTCAAATTTGATATTCTATAATATTAGATAGCCATGCCCACATTTTTTTCATTTTTATGCACAGGTGTTACAGCATCGCCCATAGAATATGCGTTTTTTTTTTTTGTACATTTATTTGCTATAGTTTAAGAGTAATGAACAAAAAGCCAATTTTTCATTCAATTTATTCGCAGTTTACGTGACGTTGGGACGTGTTCTTCGACCGATTTGGTCCATTTTTAATAGAAACCTAGGTTTCTGTCAAATTTGAAATCGATACCTTCATCTTTGCGGCCAGGAAAATGTTTACAACAGACATTATACAGACGGACAGACGGACATACTTAAATCGATTTAGAATTTGATGCTGATCAAGAATATATATACACTTTGCGGGTTTTCTGATGCTTCCTTCTGCGCGTTGCAAACGTTTTGACAAAACGAACACATCGCTCATCCTTCGTTGATGGGTGTAATAAAATACAACAAAGGATTGTCTCTGCGACTAGCAATTGCGAACTTTCCCTGTTTTCTTAACACGTTTCGTTTATGTGTGTGCGCATATACATGTGAGTGTATCAGTTAACATATGCTTCTTAATATTATAATTACGATAATGGATTTTCTCAGCATTTTTTTACATTTTTCTTTAAATGGGAAAATTTCGCTTGTAGGCCATGCTGAAGGAACATTTCGGGTGCAATTACGAGATTTTGGCTATTCTGACTTTTATTGCAATGGATAGTGGAAGCAGGGAATAGATTGAACAGGATGCAATTGAGCATAGAGTACTGAGCACTGTCTCTATAGCAATATTTGGAAGATACAAATCTACTGAGACTATTAAAAAAATTTAAATAATTAAAACTTAAAGAAAACTTGCAATTGTTGCACCATAATGAGACACACAACAGTTTGTGTTTTTTCCTCATCTTCGTTATATTTAATTTCGACAAATAACTAAATCGCATTAGGGGTTCACATATAATTCCTTTTGATTTGATGCATACAGTCAAGCTGTAAGGCAAGGCCGGCTTCCGATAAGTAATTGTAAAAAAATGTCCCTGAGTAGGTTACAGGCATGAATGGTTGTTAGCACATTTAAGATATTCAAGGAAGCTGGCATCTTTGACCAGTTAAGTCCTGGAGTGATTGATGATGACTATGATTTAGTTTTGCGAAGGCCAGCGTTTAAGTGCGCCTGACACCTCAGGCACACATCAATACATGACTTAGTTTGTTTGAGGTGAGCATGAGCATGAGCACGAGCATGTTGGAGTTGAAACAGATGAAACTCGTTTTTACATTTAAAATTTTTTACTTACACTTGCACCTAATTTTGTATGAGTAATGATTTTATGATCTCAAAGGCGGTCAGCGACCACAAGCATTCGACATTTAACGTTTGGAAAGCCGAAAGAAAGGGCATTATTTCAAACCGACCCTCAAGCGCGCCGAGATATTATTCAAATCTCTTACAAAGTTTGAATGTAAAAATTCACTATGGCTTAGAGAAAACGGAAGTCCTTTTCCGCAGGATAATATACCGGTTTAGAAAAGTGACCGAAATAAAAATTAAAATAATTGTATTATGAATTATGGCAATTTATACCACAGTCACCAGAACTAATTCTCATTTTATTTTTCTCGATTCGTAAAAGCTGAAAACGTTGTTTACGAACTGCGAACATTTTGAAAGCAAATGCAAAACCTATTGCGTGTCAAGATATCAAAGTTAAGACAAATTCAAAACCTCGAACATAACCTAATTTATTTTGCAATTTAAGGTAAAAAAAAAAACGTTTCTGTGAATTTATGCCCAAAAAATTGTACATACGAACGAGTTCAATGAACTTTTCAATTTAATGCATATGCATAAGGGTGGAATTTTTGGTTATTGCCGGTGTAGATTCGATAAAATCAAATATTTGCAAGAGAGTGCGTATACAACAAATATTTTTGTTTGCATCGATACTTTCAACCCCTTATTGCATACTAAAGCTACAATAATTTGTTTGTTGTCTTATTAATGTTTTATTACTTTGCCGAAAATGTGCCGTTGTTGTTATTATAACAAACAAAACCTTAAAATATCTAGACATATATATACATATATATAATAATTTATTTTTGCTACGGTCCCCTTAGGGCAAAGAAAAGAAAATATTATTCAAAAATAAAAAATTAAAAAAAAAGGGGGTAAGGCAATCTTTCGAATACTTATTCAGTTGCAATACTTTATTGAAATATTTAAGGGAATCGAAAAAGAAAGAAAGCCAAGAAAGAGCATTTTGTCCAACATGGATCGAATTATTTGATAAACATTTCTCTACTTCCGTTTTCATTTAATGCAAACCTATATATGGAAAATTTATACCACCAAAAAATGCATGAGAACACTGTTACTGCAAGCGTAAGTATCCTTCGACATAAACATAAAGTAAGGCAGCCATGCGTGCGTATAAAATTTCCGGGATATTTGGGAGTCTACTTACTACCTATTAGCCTTTAATGCATGCAAGACTAAAAGCATACCGCAAACATACTCATATTAAACATAAAATGACCGAAGATTGACGTATACCTCTCTTTCGTTTTACATGCTAAAAAGATTCCTTATAAAGTAGTGAAAATGGAAAAGAAAAATTTTTGCATATAAAATCCGGTGTAAACCGAAAACAATCACTGAATGTA
>KK502509.1:245358-300288 GCA_000688735.1 Glossina austeni
ATATATTTTTTCTAAACTGGTAGCACTGAGGAATTTTAGCTGAAGGTGCTTTTTGCTGGAAAGCATTTATTTGGTCCAAAGAGCTCGAGCAACTCGTGATATTAAAAGTTCCTTGTAAAATTTTCCGCGTCTTATTGTTTGTGTACTTTGGTCATCAAGCTACTTATAACCCGTCCAGTTGTAGTGCCACGAATTCAAAATAAAAAGTTCGATCGACCAATGATTCGATACCTTTCCACTTTCTGGAAAGCGACATGAACTGATTAAAGAAAGTTAGAATTTATGCTGGAGAATATTTCTTGATCACTCGCCAAACTATCAAAAACAAAAGTTAAAACAAGAAAATTACATTAATCTGTGACCGAGGGTTCTACACTCACTCCCAAAATCAGTATAAACTCATCGTTCGTTGGTGGTTGTAAAGACATGGTTGTGAAGGAAAAAAAGCATAATACTCAGCATAATACTGAGATAAGTACGCCGCTATCTACCCGCCCATGTTCTTATGTAATAAATTTTTCGACAAAAATGTAAGACGGTAATGGAAATGAAAGTAAATGAATAAAAATGTCTTTGTCGATAGGGAGGCTTCTGTTGAGGACACGATGACACAAAAGAAAGAAACGGAAGGGAGTTTTATAATGAATTGCATTAAACTGTGGACCTATAGCTAAAAGATTAAAAATCAATCAGTTTTTCTGCTCAAATCCTAGCATAGTGTAAGCGACGTTGGTTGTTTAAGTAAACCTTTAGCAATTTTCGATTTGAAAACGGATTTTGATCATGGGCCACAGACGGGGACTTTGTACACCTTATCTCATATCTAATTAATATCAAGATTATTATACCTACAATAAGCCACTGGAGAGTAGACGATCCTTGTTTTTTTATATATTTTTTTTTGCGTTTTATATACATATATATATATACATATATATGTAAGACAGTGGATACAAGACGTACGTACGCATGCGCCAATCGTTGTCACCATCAGCGCAAACGCATGATGATGTTAAAGTCGCGACAAATAGACGCTTGTATTTCGCTTGTGACGTATGTCTTAATATGCAATTTTTTGTTTACATACATTCACATGCACAAATCTAAATATATTTGTGATTAAAAACAAACCAAATGTAAATCACAAATCACAACAACTCTTCTTATAGGTGAGAGAGAGGGAAGTCGTGTATACGTATATATATATATATATATATATATATATATATGCGATTAAGTGATCAGATAATTTAAAATATATGTGCGTGTATATATGCGCGACAAAAGAAAGCAAAAAAAAAAAGACAAACACCTCGCGCATTAATATGTTAGGTAATAACGTGAATGCAACACATCTAATTACAAGCAAACCAACAACATAAAAAAAAAAGAGATATTGAAGTTTACAACCGAAAGTGGGCGCATTTCATATGAAGTTAATTGAAATTTAATAAACTTCACATTGCACATTACACACAATTACACATATCAGCGTTTAGTTGCTGTAGTAGAAGCAGGCGTAAACCGCCGAAGAGCAAAATAAAAAAAAAATATATATATATATATATAAAATATATCTAAATTGGAAATCTGGCAATTCTGTGGAATAAAATGCAATAAATTATTGTGCACTTATTTTAACATGCAATTCGCTTTAGAGAGACGAAAAGAGTTAGGGGTTAGAGCTTAATGAACTGCAGATGTAAGTGCCGACTGCTGAGTTTTTAACGTTTGTATTATCGATTTCCTGTACAGCGTCTCTTATATTTCAACTTTTTTTTTTAAAGAAATTATTAAAAATCTTTAAAACATTTAAGCGTTAAGAGTTTTCGATCTCAACACACAACCTGTCACTTAAGGATCTATTAATGAAGTAAATCTTCTACCTTGGACTGTGTAAAGATCGGGGAAAGAAGGCAACACAAGCCCTTTAAAAGTTCTCAAATTTCTGAATTTCTTTTGAAAAGCTTCAAGTTTACTTTTAAACATGATTTGTAGGAGACGACAAACGAGAGTTTATGGCTAGGAAGGGTTAGTCGCGCTAGTGTGTTGCGCAAGTATGCAAGTAACTCTATGGCGAGAGGGTAGGGACGCTGAAAAGGCCGTGTAATCCTATTAATTGGTGGAGAAATTTCTTTTACCTCTGGACACTACACAGCCCACATTACGCCGATGCTCAGTTATATCAATTGTTTGGGACACACTTTCGTCGCCCATGACCCATGAGCCCTTTGCTTTAGAAGAAAATTGTAATGCTAATGGCATTGTTGGCAACACTTGCCTGATGCATATAATTATTATGATTAAAAATTTCGAATAATATGATATAATAAAAACAAAAAAAATTGTTACTATATATGATGCCATTATAAAAAAAAAATGCATAAATAAAATAATAATCATTTTAATTGAAATAAAATTTTCATTTCAGTTCATGCGAATACCATACGACCGTTTCTTCATATTGAAAGGCCAAACATCACAAGACTGATTATTACACAACCGCGCCTACCGCACTATCTCTCATGTAATGCTACTATAGAACCATCCTACTATCATAGTAAGTATTTTAAAAAAGATTTAAATTAAATTTTCAAATCTAAGCAAATCTATTAAAACAATTTTTCGTCTTAACATGCATAGCAAGCAATTGTGTATTTATTTTTCATTTTTATTTCCAATTTAAGGTGATACTAAATATTATTATACATGGTTTCGTAATGAAAATCTTTTACCCAGAAATGATTTCATACTTTATCGTAATGGCACATTGCGTTTACCACCTAAAGAAAAAGCGAGCGGTAGCTATCGTTGCAAGATCAATGCTGACACTACTGCTCTTATATCGGAAAGCATTACAGTCGAATATCCAGGTGAGATGCATTTCGTTCATTCATTCTTTCATTTTTCTTCTTTTTTTTTTTTCTTTTCATAACCTCTATATGCTTTTGTACTCATCACTACAAGGCCACACTTTGTCTATTATATTTCACGTATTTAAACTTAGTTTAACATGGAATACAGGAGACACACAGTTCATCAATAAAAGCATTTCAAGAAAATTCTTTAATAGATTGATTGAAACAGACAGAAAATATAGATCAACAGAAAAAAGACAGACAGTGAGCCAGAAAGCCTAAGAAGAGAGAGCATCAGCCAGCAGGATAAAAAAAAATCAACTCCACCCATAGCATATGTATACAAACAAATTAAGCAAACAGATTGCTGTTAGACATCCTTTGCATTTATAAATCACGCCTTCAATTATTTTAGGCTGTCCAGACAAGATTGATATAGGTTGACACATCTAGCTAGAGTGAACTAATCAGAATAAACGAAGCAAATAACTTAACCTAAGAAAATAAGTTTTCCCAGTTTAAGCAGGGAAAAGTAACTGGTGGGCTCAGAGTAGTCAGCACACCCCTTGTAATCAGAGTAATCTAACCAAAAGAAATTCTCAGTCAAGTAAAAGTGGAGTAACCAGCCTAAGGAGAGTAATAATAATGCACAGTAGATCAATTAATGTAATTATAGTAGATTACGCAGCCTAAGCTATATGGACCGTCCATCCTAATCCGCAGGGATTAGTTATCAGGGGAAAATTATAAGTAAAAGATACGTTAAAAATTCCACAAAGTGACCAGTAATGCCACAGGAATTGCATAAATATTAAATTTTTTATAATCGCTCGCAAGCATTTGCATAAGCCTTGACAAAGAAAGTGATTCTTTTACCAAATGTCTGGCAAGTGATAACTGCTTTTAAACTGCAACTACAAATCGAGTTTTCTACAAACATTTTCCATTCTTATGTCCTGCACTTAATAGCTCTTAAGGGAAGCTTACAGGAATTCCTTTTGAGGTCTACTGTTTTATCTCTTTTTTTTTTTATTTTCTGCATGCAGCAGCGCCTTGTAGTGGTGGGCATGAAAATAAGCTGCATTAGCCGAATGTAAATTGTTTTCTTTTAAATTTTTTCTTTTTACATAGTTTTACGAAAGCTACGGTCCAATGTTAATTACACGACTGCCCTGGGTAATTCCCTGACATTAAATTGTCCTATTCAAAGTATACCACCTGCCAATGTAAGCTGGTACTATGGAAATGTATCGTTATCGAAAATTTTCAATGATAACAGGCGAGTAAAGATCAAAACTGCAACAACAATCGAATGGTATCGTAAGAGGGTTGTTAACTAATTAATGAATGCCTGAAGGCACTTCCGGATTTTAAATATTGGTATTCTACCATTCGATTGCCGTATGTTAGTGTATATGAAATACAAAAATTTCCCTCTCCATATATGATTCTTTTTTTTTAAACATTTTTTAATTTGTTTTTCTTTACAGCTATTTAATTTTATCTAATGGCAGTTTAGTTTTAAGAAATCCTAAATTAATAGACGCTGGCAAATATAAGTAAGTTAATATGCATTTGTATTGACTAGAGCTTTATATATGTAATTTCCCACAATTTTATAGCATATTTTTCTCGTCGCCCTTTCCCGCAGAATATATATATGAACGGCAGTGATAAGCGTACATATCTAGCGAGCATCAAATATGTGCACTTTTGTGTTTACGCTTAATTTTCAGATATTATTTCCGCCTTAAGGACGGAAGAGCGTTCTCACATTATTTATTGCAAGTTTAATTTATCTATAATATGTTAGTTAAGCGCTTAAATCATAGCTAAACGCTCAACGCTTAGTCAACGTAATATGTGAACTGAACATGATTCCACTCGCGCTTTAATGCGTGATGGGAATAAGGAATGTTGAAAACTAACCTGAGATACTGCCTGCCATAGATGTGGAAAATAATTTAACTTGAATATGTATTTGAATTTGCACATGCTTTACAAGGAACTTAATCTAAATTGTTTTTGCTTTTATTTTATACTTTTGTGCACAAGTTGTGAGAATTTTCCATAATCTTTTAAATCACTTGCTTTACAATAATTGCCATAATCTCCTGATGTTAAATCCGGATTAACTCTCTTCCTAAGATTATTATAAAAATTTTAAATTTCGATTTTTTAAACTATTAAACTTTACCCCTCACATCCAGTGCATATGTGTGTTGATTCACATTTGGCGCATTTATGGAAAGTCTAGACTATTAACAGACATTACGAAACAAAAAATAAATGAAAGTCTTTTAACCAAAACCGCAATGGTTAGCGGTCACGAGGTAATAAATTAATATCTCATTTGACAGCCCACTATCATGCGAAAGACCAAAAGCACTCGAATCTCTCGAGTAAAAAAACAAAGTATAAAAAAATGAGAAGTTGTAGTAAAACTTCAAATATTCATTTTTTCGATTCGTTAATAATGATAATTAGGACAAATTCCTGAATGTAATCGCAAAGCTATACATACGTGCACGAAAACTGATATTATGGCAAAAGTCGAACGTTAGATAAACAACGGTAAGGTAACTTTCGATGAAAATGAACGCTTTAAATTCTTACAGAAAATAACTAAAGTAGGAATTATGATGACACTGTAATGGGCAAGTAACTAATATGTTTAACTTGCTTTTTCTCTTTCCGCTTGCAGCAATAATAAAACTTCCGATTACCCTTCCGAGTTGAATCAAAAGTTGACCGACTCACTTGTAATGGTTTATGACGAAAGTCGGCAAATGACTTAGAATTTTTATTCTGAAGTTTCTTGGTAGGCTGGTCTGAAGGTCTGAAGTCTTTGGAAGGCAGTAAATATGTCGAAACTGGTTACACGCCTACTTATTTCTTGAGTCATCAATAACTTTCGCGCATCCAATCACCGTATGCTTTTCATCATTTGCATTTTTGTATCTGATGAGCCCGAAAAAAATTGGAAATATTTCGAAATATTCAAAATATCAGTCTAAGCGCACGAATAATAATCATAAAAGGATAATTTTTATCCTGCACGTTTTAATGACACTAATAAACGAGCTAAATTTCGGATCCATTGCTAATAATAATTAATATTGAAATTGTTGATTTTTTTAATGAGTTTGTCTGAGCGTTTTTATTATTATTATGGGGGAGGATTTGTGAATGAACCACAGTCGATAAGGCGACTGCATATTAACGGGTTTTTCAAAAGTGCGAACGCAGTGGTAATTAGCAAAGAAAAGGAATGATAATCGAGCCAGCATTCATTACTTTTGCCAGCCAAAGAGAACGTTAAGAACGCACTTTACGGTTTTTAGTATTATTTCCTACAAATTCGCGGGTTTGTTTCTCGTTTTATTAAAGAAATGTATATAAAGGATAAGCACGTATGCAAGGATTATAAAAACACGCGAGCATTCGATCATTTGGGTAACTTTTGTTTAACTAAAGAAGTGGGTGCATACGGACATGCAGCTATATACAGGCATTACATGTATGTGCAGACTTGTGCAGTTTGTTCTTGTTTTGTATCATTTATGGATTCGTTGAACAAGCACCTAATATGCTAACATCTTGATAACGCAGCTCATTGTTGATTGCAACCTTCGAAAAGGTAATACAATCCGCTGTCACTGGTGTAACCTTTTAGGAGCTATCAGAGAATCTACCTTTACCTTCGAGTTGTTACCTAGTTACAGTAACTTTCTACCAATAAATTATAACTCCTTAAGAGGTATCGGAATCTGTTATTACTTAAGAGATATAAACTGCTAACAGGCTATAGAATCTCCCGTTTCTACTGACTTCTACCTTTTTGAGTATATATAGAAGCTATCCTTACTTTTGACGTATAACCTTTTAACTGATACTATAAACCACCGCCTCTCTCGAGTTGTAGCTTTCTGAGAATATTAAAACCTATCGTTACCTCTGATGTAGAACCTGGTTAGGGGTTAGTAAAATCCATTATGTGTGCATATAGAAGTATGTCTCCGAAATTATGTAACACTCATGAACACACATTTCACACATTTCTTTAACAAAATGACAAGCGAGCACCACTCCACAGCAAGCAATAATAAGAACAGAAAAAAGTTCCTTCGCCATCATGTGATCAATAACTTTTGCTCTAAATAGCAGAAGTGACGGGTGCAAACTCGTTTTTTATTCATTCTCTTTAATTCAATAAATAAACAGCTTTAGCAGCCATAGGTCCTCAACTTGCAACTTGCAACTTATGAATGCAAAAAAAATATATATCCTCCGAAACCCTCTTAACGGTTTAAAGAACGTTCTTTATTAAAAACTTTAAAAAGTAAATTATTAATAATTTTCCTCAAGCTGAAGATGATAAGCATAATTTGTGCTTGTCATCAAATTGTTTAACAAACAAATGCTAAGGTGTAGAAATTTATTTAATGACGTTATTTATTCATTTTTACTCTTTCTTTTTTTTTNGTTATTTATTCATTTTTACTTTTTTTTTTTTTTTTGTTTTTTTTTTTTTTTGTTTTTGTTTTCTAAATCGAAAGACCGTGCAACATGTGCAATATAAAAGTTTTTCAGTCGAGTAGTCAGAGTAATTGCAGCAATTAGCATATAGCAAGTGCACACACACACGCATATGGAAGACCCGCTTATATGCTTGGTAAGGCTTATATGCTCAGACGCTGCATAAACTGTATGTTGAGCGCACAAAGTCAGTCAGGGGTGTTTGTATTTAAGGTATAAAGCAAAGAGTATGTTTGTATGTATGTCAAGAAGAAGATGACCTAATATTAGTGGCAAGCACGAAACCAGAAAATAGACCATTCATTTATGTCTAAGCTAATTAAATTTATACACATAAATGTGCATATAATTATTTAAGTACATGTACTTCATAAGCATTTTAATCTTATTTTCTTAAACTTTTTCTTTTGTTTTTTTGTTTTTTTTTTTTTGTTTTTAATTTAAGATGTTTGGCACATAATTCATATACTTTAAAGACTCACCATCGTCAATTTGTGTTCTCGTTGAGTGTAATCAAGTCTCCAACGTCAAAGAGTAGAACAACGGATCAACTAGTACCGCCTTTACAAGCTACCACACTTAATGTGCCATTAAATGGTGATTTGAATTTAAGTTGTTGCGCTATAATGGAAGATGTGGCCATAGAGTGGTGGTTTCAACGCAATGCAAAATCTCCTTTGGTCAAATTAACCAACAATAGCAGAGAGTATCATATACGTTCTAGCATAGAAGAGTATGAAGGATTCTATACATGTTCTACCACTTCAGATAAACAGGTAGAATTTTTGAGTTTCAAGAAAAAAATTTTTGATATATTTTCTCATATTCTTTTAGACTTTTCATGTTATTGTTACCAAAATACCGATAATATTGGAAGAGTTGCCCGTCGATGAGGCGAATATAGCTTCATCGAAAACATTCCGTTGTTTGGCCACCGGTAATCCCCGACCGGTAATTACTTGGTATCATAATGGGGAGCCATTCAACAGTTCCTATACGCGTTACATCAACGCCAACGAGTTGTATATACCCTCCTTCGATCCCGATGAAAGTGGCATCTATCAGTGTTTTGCCCGTAACATAGCCGGTGAAGTTTATTCGTCAGGCGAACTTCGCTTACGCAATCAGAGTGAAGTTATACCAAATCCTTTAAAAAATATCAAATGTTATCCCCATACATTTAATTCTATAAATGTGACATTTGAAAATCAAGCAGCAGTGGTAAGTCAAAGACTTGTACATGAATAATAAATAATCTGTACGTCTGCACAACTTTCCCGTTTTTCAGTCTTTATTTGTAGTTCATATTGGCTTAAAAAAGCCATTTCGTTGGATATCGCCCTTTCCGCCTATGAAACTAAATGCCTCATACGTGATAATTTACAAACACTTACCCTACATTAGACCCTTTGAAATTGTGACCAGAGTATTAATACCTACCTCGGATATACGGATGGGTAACAAACAACAACAACAAACTATTTTAAGCACATTACGCAGTATGCCTGTTACATGTTGCACTCAAGGTTGTAAGTATTCGATAATATTGCTTATAAGTGAATAAATTCATCTTCAAAATTCTATTATACGAATACAAATTTAATCTCAAATTCGTTTTGTTTGATTTTTTTTTGTTTTTTTCAGTACCACCACGTTTCGTGCATATCGGCAATGATACGTTCGTTACATGGTCGATAACTGATTTGTCTACCAAAAAGTATTTTATTATACAATTTTCCATTAATCATACCTCACCGAATCCAGAAGTTTTGCTTACACAACAATTAAGCGGGACAATGCAACATGTTAACCTAACCCAAGAGGACATCAATCACAAATTGCGCTCGATTGAAACATTAAATCTTACGGAAACGAAAAGGATTCTAAAGAACGCAGTAAGCAATTATAGTGATAATGAGGTTAGTAACAATAATTCGGAGACAGTGGATGATGTCTTCAGTTTGGTTGTGCCAGCCAATGTTACGGGTATAATGTTAAGAAATTTTACACGTTTGAAAGTGCGTGTATTGGTCATAACCGCCGATAATGAACATATGGCTCAGGATTTCCGTTATGTTGAATGGAGAACAGTAAGTGTAAGCATTCTTACATCATTTTCGCATCGTTATATGTACTTTTTCATAAACTATTTAAATTTCTTTTTAAAAACTTAGCTTGAAAACGATACGGGAATAGTATTAACAGCTCCTTATCGTTTGACTATGGTAGAGTCTCGGATGTTACGTTTTCATTTCGATGATAGCTTTATGGAGCATTGCGTTTTAGTCTGTTATCTGCAAATACATTATCCAAGGCTGCTGAGAGAGGAGCGGAAATGTGAACAACGCCCAGTCGATCAATCGCAATTGGAGATACGTACCTTAAAGCCCACCACACATTATAGTTTGCATTTTTCCAGTTGCGATACAAACATATTTTATGGACAATTGGATGTCATCACTTTGCCTGATCGTAAGCTTCTTCTTTTTTTTTTGTAAAACATCGCGATAAAATTAATTAATAAGGATTCATGCATTTATTGCAGCTCCCGGCCCGATTAGTAATCAACGTGTCACTCGTCATAACGGGCTGAAATTAAGCTGGGATCCCCCTTTGCAGCCTAATGGTAAAGTTCACCATTACAATATTTTATGGACTTTGGGTAACGTGACACACGAAGCTAATGTTTTTGAGTGTAGCATATGTTATTATAAGGCAAGTAAAAGATTGAGGTAAAAATGGGACGGCATTTTAAGATCAAATGTTTTTTCTAGTTTCCAAACATTTCCGAATCGGCAAAAATCAATGTATCTGTTCGCGTAGTAGGGGAAACAGGAGTGGGAGCTCCGATTTTCATTGATTTACGCAACATCAACCATCGATCTTTGGAAATAGAAAATTCCGGTTCCAACTCGGAACTTTATAGCGGTATAGCTATTGGTTCCTTGCTATCCGCTTTATGCATTTTCGCTTTTGCTATTTTAATAATGGTGCAGCGTAAACGATTTAAAGCACGCCAACAAGGTCCTACACACTTAAGCACTTCAACAGATATAAATTTTGGAAATTTAGGCAATTCTGGCTTACCAGTGGGTAGCGCTGGAGGTCTCAGCACCAGCACCATGCCGCCAGATTGTCATGAAATGCAAACTCTAATACCGAGAATAGCCGGTAGGCATACTGATTTTCTCGGGGAACGACCTTTAGAATATCAAACTACTCAATTGCCTAACGGTCACGGTGGTACATTTCGAGCTGTTACCTGCATTGCGGACCCCAACACAACCATGTTAAGTGAATTTGATGTTATAGGAGAACATAATCTGTCAGTGGTGCCCTTATGTAAAACCAGTCCTCAGCGCAGAATAAAATCTACGAGCAGCGGACACGATATAAATAATAAACCATTTTTTATACCATTTAAAAATACGCCCCCCAATGTTGTGGCCATATCGCATAATCAAAGTTCCTCATCTGTTGCCAATGTACCACCAAGCTCATTGCCTTTGACGGCTAGTCCGTTGGAAGTGGCCGCCAATAGTATTGGTGCACGTCGCAGCAGTAGTTTAAGTAGTGCTAGTAACGGCAGCAATGCCAGTTCCCTTAAAACCAAACAGTTCCATACCAATTTCCCTAAACATGCCAAATCAATTGATGGCATTTGCTTGCTGGCCGAAGAAGAATCAGCGTCTACTATTACGCCTACATCTGATAATGAAAATAATGCTGAATTATTAACCAATGGATTCAAAGCCAAAGAAGAAGTACGTAGCTTCAAAAAAAAAAAAAAAAAAAAAACAATTGACACCAACTTTTCTCATATACTTAACATTTTTATTCAGAAATCTCTTCAAAGTCAGGCTGATGAGAAACCAACGGTCTCTAAGACTATGCAGAAAAGATCGAATCAACAAAAAGCGAATAATAACAATTCAAAGCAAAAAAGATCTACGTGCGCATTAACAGCGTTTAAAATTCCAGTAACTGCAACAGCAGTAATAGCAGCAACAGACGCCCAGCATGCAAATACTTTAGTTCCTACATTTGGATCCACCAATAACACATGTGTATTGAATACACCTAATAATTATTTCTCAGGTAAGGTAACAACAACAGCAACAAACACTGCCACATCAAAAGCTGCAGGCTTAACATTACAAGACACGAATTACCGACAGCCAAATATGGATCCAAATGGGTGAACTCTGTTCTCCTCAGTATTCCCGCATTTACTTCCAATGACCTTTAAACCTCATTCCAGAATAGAATCTAATGACAACAGTTAACCGATTCATAAAAAAAAATAAATAAACTAAACATTCCAGAGAATTTATAAACAAAAAAAAAAAAAAAATATAGGATAAAATATGCAGAATTTTAGCTACATATGTACGTACATTTTATAAATGTGTTTACATAAGATCTTTCGCTTTCCAATTTTTATTTGTTCAACAGAATATAGTATTAAATATTTTTGTGCTTTTTTACTTATTCTTTTACTAATTTACAATTTTTAATTTAAAGTGAAAGCCACGAAAAGACAACATTTTTCATTAGGGACACCCCTCGTTCAACCCCTTTTTGGATAACCACATTTTTTTGATAACTTATATATACATATATATGGAAGGTGCTTAGTTCATCCAATTTGTCCAAAATAAGTCTCACATCTCTCACAGAGGTGACATATTATCTAGTATCTGACGGGTAAATATGCAAGTTATCTCTACCTCTAGCCGAGGTAGTATCGTCCCTTGCACTTTACTGGCAATAAAATATTATGAAGTGAATAAATCATTTATAATATCTTTCTTAAGACATTCAGCCGATCTTAACGGTTTTCACGGTGGCCGGGATAAAACATAACTTTTATTAAAAAAAAACAAATGCTTGCACCCACTAGCGAACATTATTTAGTAGAATGTGCTTGTTCAAGAATAAATGAGATATTTTGACAACACAAAAACTAAAAAAAAAAAACTAAACTTTGTGATATAATATTAAAAAAAAAAAAGGCAAACGAAAGAGTGGTTCCCCTATGAAAAAGTTCTATATTCATAAAAAAGGGGAGCGATTCATTTAAATTTTCGACAATTCGATATTTGAGATTTCCCGCTTCTGGGTCTTCTTTTCTTTCAAAAAAAAATTGCAAGTATAGTCTCTTTTCGTCTCTTTGTGGTTTCACTTAAAAATTCTCAAATACTACCTTTTTTTTTATTATTTTGTTAAACTCACATATATTATTGAGGCTAAATATTTGTACATTTAGTGATTATTATTATTATTATTATTATTTATTTATTTATTTACACAAAAGTAATTATGTGAATGCTTTAATGTTTACATTTAAACGCATACAACAACTTACCACAGAAAACACGTATAGTAAGCAACAGACGTCTGAAATTAAAATCAATTTCAGCAATATTCTACCAAAAACAAACGAAAAATTTTTACCCTCCACTTACATATATTGATCTATATACACATCATTGCAATAGACATACTATTTCATTTCGTTATATTTACATTTAGATTAACTTTATTTATTTTTTTCCTTTAGTCCTTACTCATATAAAATATAATAATTTTTTATTGTTTTATTCATTAAATTATTACATTCTCATTAGATTTACATATAATATATTATTTGGTTAAGTCCGCTTTTGTTTTCTTCCTTTTCTTGTTTCACCTAATTTACCATAATATTCAAATGTACCTGAGCAGCAACAAAAAAAAAGAAAGAAAACAAAACATACAATCTTTTCTATCTCTTTCCAATCCCCGTTCTTATTTTAAATATGCCCAAATACGGATACGTTTAAAGTATGTTATTTATTTATTTTTGTATATATATGAGTTCCTTTTCTTCCTTATTTTTAAATTAAATAATTTTCATATTAAAATTTCTTTTATTATCGCAATAATACGTTCAACTTGCGGAATATATCTCCTCTCTATTTTGTCCATTGCGACCTCTACTCTATATCATGCGAGAAGTTAGAATTTTCTTTTACATAAACGCTTTACAACTCAATATTTAATTTATATCAACTATACTTTTCTCCCATGAATTGCTTGATACTGACTCATAAAAAACGAAAGAGAGAGTGAATCATACCTTACCAAAAAAGTATCATGTGTAACGAAAAATGTACTGTGCTCTGAGAACCCTTTAGTTGTTCAAGAAAATATAATTTGTTTATGTAAATTAACTTTTTACGTCATTCACAACAAGATCTTGATAACAAACCCAAATTTAAAAATTATTATGTGTACACTGAATATATAATAAAAATAAACCAAGCATTTCTATCTCATTCCTAAAAAATATCTCACATAAAAGATATATGTCATGTAAAGTAACATATCTACTTTCACATGAGAGTCCTCTTTTATTGCATGAAACTGCGAGAAATGAATTGAAAAATTTATTAAAAAATCGAGAGCAAAATTTCTTTTCAAAAACTGCATTACATGCCGATGCATGTAAATGAAGAGAAAATAATTGAAATGGAGGACAAACTCTTTTTCTGTTATTGCGATAATGTTGAATAAATAATTTCCCTTGCTTTTTTATTAATTTATTTTTTATCTTAACTATTTAACATCAGTTAAGCAGAATTTGAACACAATAACTAATTGTCAACAACATAAACATATACATCTAAAGGTCACAAAACTTAAAATTTTAAATGAAAACATTTTCAAATATGAAAATTATTTTAAAAAGAAAAGAAACACTTTCAGCTTGGATTAATTGACAAATATTGTACCTAAAACAAACAAAAAATTTATTTAAAGAGAAAATACTAAAACAACTTATTAAGTGAAAGGAAAGATAGACATTAAACAGTATGTAGAAATTTAACATAATAAACGGAACAAACCAAAATGAACCTGTATTCGTGTACCTCTCCGTTATATATACATACACACAGACATACCTACAAAATAAAAATGGAACAAAATTACTACAGATGTTGAAATTAGAATTAACAAAAAAACAAAAAAAAAAATAATAAAATCATTTTTAAGAGTGTGTTTCAAAATACAAAATTATTTTTTATAACATTAAAATGTTCATAAGCTAAATAACATAAAAATTACAATATTTACCAGAACATACAAGACAAACAACAAGAAGCAAATACCAGATTTTAATTCGATAATTAATACGAGCATAGTGTTTATATGTACTCGGCTCCGTGTAAATATTCATAGATTCCCGCGGATAGATCAAGAATAAATTAAGTGCAATAAATGCTATCATAGACAAAAATATTTCTATCCTATATATATATATATATATATATATATATATATATATATATATATATATATATATATATATGCATATATATATACGTATATATATGACACATCCGCACACAAAAACACATACATACCAAACTTGCGTACATAGTCACATAAACTCAAAGACACAAGCAGATTCTTAAACAGACTTTAGTGTAAAAAGCTTAACGTAACTTCATTTAGCGTCTACGAAGATTGATTGTCATATTTAACATTATCAGGTCTTCGGAATTTGATTTCTCTACTCAGCGACGATAAATTTAGAATCAAGTAAATTTTTCAATACCTCAATCTTTTTTGGCTACATTTTTATATATTAGTATCTTTATACCTTGTTAGGAACATCGATTAAGGCACTACATGATTCTGTGTCAACTTAGTTGCTATCGTAACGGTCTCTCTGATCTTTGCTAGAAATTTAAAGTTTGCAACATTACTCTATAAAGCTTAAATCTTGCATAAATTATTGATCGATTTTGAAAAAGCAGAAGAAATTCCTTCGTACTTACACTCACAACAGTCACAGCAATTGTGCTAATAATAAGTAAAAAAACCTAAAAGAAAACAAAAGAATGACAAACATTGACCTAAAATTTTCGCTTCAAGAATATTTCAAATTCGCTCGCGGGAATAATAAAGATGCCGTACATTTGGCGACAATTCGTTCCGCTTTTTCACACCACTATTAGGCTCTCTTTGGAAGAGAGGTATCTTTTCCTTTTATTTTTGTTTGAAAATCATTGGATTATTTCTTTATTCCTTTATTCCTTTATTCCTTTAAGAGCGATCAAGAAATACTTTGAAAGCGAAACATTATTATTATTATTATTATTGTTGTTATAATGAATTTAATTAGAGAAATCAATTTTAAGACTAAAGTCTTAAAGCACTAACATCTAGGGCTATCGGCCTTATTGAAAACTCTACTGCATTTGAAATTTAAACCTACGACCACAACATCTGCCAACAATTCTATATTATCCCCTTGGCTTCGGTAGGGAAGCGGCAAAGCTTAATGAACGTCGAGAAATAGCATAAACAATCCCTTCTCTCAATACCTAACTATGCATCACCTGTTTTAATTCCCCTTACTTCCACAATTCCATTGAATGGTGTATATCTTTGTTGACGAGTCATAATTAATATCTATGCCAATTTATGTTAAGTTACGTTAAGTTTCTATAAGAAACGCTTAACCTTAAAGTTTTCCACACAAAGAAGAAACACTGTTATGCATATTTATACGATTTACGATTTAGTAATAGCTGAAGCATGTAGTAAATGTTTTTTTTTTCGCAATTTTTCACTTTGTCAAACTTCTTTTTGCACTTGTGAAATGGTTTTGAAATTTTTTTTAAAAGCCGTTAGCTGGTTTTTTCCTTTACATGGTTTATAAAACAAAAAAAAAATTCCATGTGTTGTGAATAGAGGGAGAGAACAGAGTTGCTTTAAGTAGTGGAGAGAGAATGGTGGAAAGTAAATGAGAATAAGTGGTGGAAAAAAACCCTAACCAATTCTGTTAAACGTAACCAATTCTGTTAAACCTAACCAGTACAAGTTGTAAAACAGTAAAATATAAAATTCAAGTAAATTTTTTTTTTTTTTTGGAAGGCAGGAAGGAAAGGAAGACAGAAGGAAGGAAAGCGGTTTTAAGGGTTAATGTTATCTTCGTTATCATTCTTCTAAATAATTTTTTTTTTATTTTTTTTAAGAAATATTTTCATGCCAGAGATACTATTGTGTTCAGATATTTTCAAAGAACTAAAAGAAGAAGAAAAAAAAAAATTGGTTAAGTCATTATCATTTCTTACTACCATAAAAGTAATAGAATTTAAAGCTTGTAACTGTAATTGTGTCACAACAGAGTTTTTCATCCTTAAATTCAGTACATTTTGGTCTTTTAGTTGTTTTAAAAGAAAACAAACTCAATTTCCTAAGATTAATATTAAAATTAATATGAAAAACAAAAAAATAAAAAAAAAAGAATTAAAAACAAAAAAACATGTGGCGACAATTTGAAAGAAAAATAAAATCACTTTATAAGTGGATGTGATAATTATAATGTAAACATATTCAATGCATTGACTCAGTTCATTAAATGTCTCGTAATACAGCAGAAAGAAAGAATGTAAGTAGCATACCTTATGTATTATAATTACTTTTATTAATATTTTTTATATGATAATTAGTTCTGCGTTTTATGTTTGTTTTGTATATAAAAAAATTTTTTTTTCATGTATGGCTAGCTACTCAGGAGATATTCCCTACACGTGCCAGCACGATGGTGGTCAGATGTATCTAAATATATATATTCTTAGACTGAGGATTTGACGTAGTTTCAAGTACTTTACAAAACATTTTAGTTCCTCAAAACTAAAATTCTCAAAGTACTCAACGCTCACAATATTGATTTCTCCCCCGATATTGTGGTCGGATGTTTTTTTCCCAACCCAAGCAACAAGACTGACGAGAGGGAAGAAGACAAGGCACTCGGGGACAGAATGTCGATGGAGTCGAGCAGAGGCGGTGTAAGCATCGGGTAGTAAACATTTCTTTTTCTCAAAAAATTTTTGTAAACAAAAAGAAAGCTGTAAATAATAGCAATAAGAGAAGAAGGGGAATTATCTTTACCTTCCACGCAATCTAAGCAAATTCATCATAAATGCAGGACATGCATTAAAGCAAAAATCAGTAGATATTCTTTGTATCAGCGTATATCTCTGGAGGCAGGACTTTCAAAGACCTATGGAGAGCTTTTAAATCATTTGCTGACAAGTAACGTATGTATTTTTTTATGTGAATCCTATGCATCCGGATTAATGTGATGTTTTCTATAAAGCCTTCTCTAGAAGAAGAAACTCTTATGCCACAAAGGTTGTGTATCAAGTGTGCAAATTTATTAAAAAATATTTACGTTTTCCTCTTAGAGGCGGAAAAATTACATGAAATATATTTGAATCAAGCAAGGAATTTAAAAAATGTTGTTAAAAACGAAGACAGTTTGCAAGAACCATCAATTGATTTGCCACAAGAGCCGGAAATTATTGTAGATATTAAGTCAGAGCGGCAGTTATCTAAAAGTCCTTGACACTTCGATGGTCTTTTGCTAGGACGTATAGCTAAAATCATATCAAAATGCGTTTCATGGGCAGCCAAATACTCCGCTAAGTACACAGAATTCTAGTTCCGACTAAAAGATAAAAATCGATAAGAATGCTTAGCAATAAACCATAGTTTCTAATGAACTATCTCGCGTTTTCGTTTTTGTAAAATAAGTTCACAATTTTACTAAAAAAAAAAGGTCAAGAAAAACTTATTGAGATGCTTTCAAAAATAATATTAATAAGAAGAAGAAATTCGAATTGAAATTTATGATTTTTTTATAGTTATTTTTTATTTATTTATTTACATTTTTTTTTTTTCTTTTTTTGCAACACATATTTGATTTGTACATTTTTTTTGTTTCAAACGAATCGCTCGCTGTCAGTGAATATGACGTACTTTTAATTCATGATTTATTAAACGAAAGATAACAATCAAGTTTTAATTGCATGTGTAAAACATCAAACAATTGAATTTGGAATCAAATCAAAACGAACTCAATACCTCACAAACATACGCATTACAATATCGATCGTTGAAGTCAATCGTAGTAAAGCAATGCAAAAATCACATTTCGTTTTAATTTTGATTAAAATCTTTTAAAAATGACTTAAAACTATTTTCGTAAATATAACATTTATAAAACTAGAAATAAGGAAAGATTAACACAATTATTGCAAATATTGTTCCATACGTACAGTTGGGTTATTTAGGCACATTGGTTGAATTCAAATTACAAACGTTTTATGGCTAAAATTAACAAACTTTTTTAATCATTTTAACTAATTCTTTATATAAAATACAATCACGACTCCTGGGCTTACAAATTTCACGATGATCCAAACGAATACCGCATACATCGCCAATACCCGGATCTACGAGTACAATGGAAACTTTATTTATGAAATTATTTTTCATTTAATGAATAAAAAGTAATCTTACCTGCAGAGTCCACACCAACAATTCGTAAATATAAGAGTGACATTAGCGTTAAAGCGGTCTCAACGAAACTGAACACCTCGATTTTTAAATGACCCAAATGATAAAGACCCGCAAAACGTCGATGTAAATCTAATAAGTATTTGCTATCTAAGTACCGCAAAAGAAAACCAATTTATTGATTTTAATTTTGAATTGTTTGATTTAAACATACTTTTCTCTATATCTACAAGTTCGACAGATCTAATGAGTAGCGGGGCCTTAATTGAGGCCAAATGCGATCCCCGATGTGGCACTGAGTAAAAGAATACACCTCTAGCCGAACGCCAAAGAGGTGCCATGGCTGGTCGTCCGCTCTCCCAAGCGTGCACGATTATTTCTTTTACAAAAAGTCCGCCTTTAGAGTGACCCACATAGACAATTGGGTGACCGTAGCCGACACGATATTTAATTAGTAATTCTGACATTTCCCGAGATCTTTGTATCAGATTCGTTCTGGTCTCTTTATTCTTCCACATCGGTCGCCATAAATATGAATCGGTGGTATAATCTACGGCCATTACTCGCACTCCCGGGCAATCCAACGGTAACCAATCGCCGGGCCAACATTTCGAATAATTCGGATCGTTAGGATCAAGTTTCAAATTTGGATTTGCATTTAAATATTCCTCATGAGACTTTGCCGAGTTCTCATTATTTAACAAATACTCCAACAACTCGGCTTGCAATAAGCGACTGTTATCGTTCATGCGTAAACGAAACGTAGGCGAATTATATTCGGTGCCATCATGTGATGAATGCATATATTCGGTCTGATCACAGGAAAAAGGGTACCTGTAAGCGATAACGGTTTTATTTTTCTGTCTTTACAATAGTTGCTATTTATATAACTTACATGTTTTCGCTATAGTTGTTGAAGTTCTCGTCGCACTCATCAATCGAGTCTGTAGTCGCGTCGGAGTATTGTTTGGCATTATCGGTATAAGCGAAGCGTGGTCGCTTTTTTTTATGTGGTGGCCGTGCAGTGGTTGTACGTGAATGACGGGGTCTTTTCGGTGGTCTTACCGGTGGCCTTGGAGGCCTGTCAAATTGAACAGGCCGCCGTTCATTTTCCCATAAGCCTTGCCTCCAAGTTTTCACCACGGAACCGTGGAGGCCGTGTATGAAAATGATATCGGCCCGTATTGGTTGACCAGGTGGCGGTTCTGCCAAAATTTGCAAAGTGCAACATTTCGGGGCAATTTGCTCTTCAACGGTCGTCTTTTGACGATTCAATTGTAGTAGTGCCGGTAATGTCGGCTCTAATAAAAATTTCAAATCCAAAGAAGGCACTATAGTTGATATAGTTGGCGAGCTTGGCGGTGTTGTTTGTTCATCAGAAAAATTTGGTAAGATTTCAGTGCCATCGCAAGATTTTTTTATTTTCAATAATTTCAATATTGGCTCGATACGATGGGAAACTATGAAAGTATACCATGAAATGAAGAGCTAAAAAGTGCAAAAATTCGATCAATTAGTTTAACGTATACGCACCTTGTGCTACAGATAAGTTCATTGATATAGAATTAGCAGCAAAAGCGAATAAATTTATTAAAGTCTGGCGACTGCAAGCAATACTACGTGAAAATTTAAGGAAACGTACATCTCGTATACCTTTGAAACCCCGCACTACACCGTTAGCTAAAGGTACTAAAAATCTTAAAATCACTTCAAAAGCCACTCGTATGCTTTTGTTATGATTACTAAAATAATATTTGAAATTACAAATAAACCACACAAAGGAATTAAATTAGGACAAAAGCTGGGAGAATGAAATAAATGTAAAAAGCACTTACCCCGTTACAATTTGCCCCGAATTTGTTGAACTTTTTCTCATAATCTTAACATCGCCTGAGCGATATCGATCATTAATGTATACGCCGGATGCCGGCGGATCACCAAGATGCTCATCACATTCTGAAAATTTATTGCATCTTTTTGCGGCAGATCTCCAAATTGCTGCACTTTTCACAATCGAAAGATTATTACTTTCACAAGTCATATCAGAATTGAAGTTAACGCTTCGGATATGTACGCGTCCATCATCGTTCGAATTTAGTGGAATAGTAGTTAGTTTAAGTAAATTATTGCAATTCTCGTCATAAGTATTTTTAAAATCAATTGACAACATTTTCGTTCACATATTTAGCTAAATCCATTAAATGCTTCTTCGTTTCACCTAAAAATAGATTAAGATAATCGCATGTTTAGTTTAGTTCTTTTACAACGAACAATGAACATGTGCCGCCTTAACAACTATGAAACTATGCTTAACGCTATAATAAATATAATAAATATATCACACAATAATTTCGCCGATACACGTGAGGGGCAATTTAATGCTTTTTATACCCATCACCGCAGGATGACGAATATGTTCATTTTATCAAAACGTTTGCAACGCTCAGAAGGAAGCTTGAGAGAGAGATCACGAAATGTATATATATTCCTGATCAGCATCAAATTCTGAAACGATTTAAGCATGTCTGTCTGTCCGGTTGTCCGTCCGTGTAAAGTCTCTCAGTCTCGTTTACAACCTTGCATAAGAATTTGAAAACGATACAAACTGTTCAAGGAGCACGTCTGCAGCGCCCGGTCATATAACAAAACAAAAACTGTGTGTTTTCTTTATTACTCATAAAGTACGACACATACGCCATATAAATTTCCATTTTTATTCTGAAAATAAGGAAAATCAGCCGCGCCCATCCAATGTTACAGAGTATGAGAGTTTATTTCTTTTGCTTTTTTTTTTCTATGTCAACGTTGGCGGGTGTAAAAGATTCAGTGACGACCGAATATAATTTTTCTTACTTGTTTAGTTGCGGTTTGCTTTTAAGATTAAATTGACCGAGGAAATAAATAACACACCGAGCAGTCAATCGCTAGCTAAATGTCTTGGGTATTGGGATACAGTTATTAATATGTAATATCTCTGCACATACGATAGATGGAATGCGATAGATTTTTGGATAACTCAAATTTATTTAACCCTTTTTATATCTAGTTTTTTTTTTTTTTTTTTTTTTTTTTTATCTACCATTCGCTCTTGAATTAATTTGCAAAAAGAGGTCTCAGTAAAAGAGCTAAGTATTCGGAATTATAATACATTTAGTATTAAAAAAAAAATATATATATATATATATATATATATATATTTGATAACTTTAAATAATATATTGTCGGCTCTGGTATCTTGCCATTGAGCAGGAGAAAGAAAAATGTGTAAAAGTGCAATTTTTAAATGAAGATAAAACAGGAAAAATACGCAACAATCCGACATAGGCATAGCACAAGACGCTTTACGCAGACAGCAGAATGTCAGTCTTCACATATAATTTTACAACGACAAAATCTTTAGCGCAAGTGGCTAACAATATGCATAGCAAGGAAAGCTCTTGTTTTGATCATTTTCAACGCTTAATTTTGGTCCACAACACATTTCTAACTAAGAAATCAGTATTAAGTGAAAAGAAAACGAACGACGATGAAGCCAAACAAAATTCAAGGGAAATTTCAGAATATCCATCAGACAATGAAAAGAATAAATGATTTCTCTGCTAACATTTTTGATGCAAAGCGATATTAGAATGAAGGTAAACAGGAGCATGGAAACCTCTCGCATGACTTGGGAGTATTAAATTTTGAAAAGTGTATAACCAGAAGTAAATTGGGCTCGTTTCAAAAAACAGCGCGAAATTTTGGCCGCAAAAGATGTTAAGATTCACGAACTATTTACCAATGAGCTGACAAAGGACAAGAAAACATCTGAAGCAAGCGGTAATAACACAAAAGATGACAAGTTTGTCAGCGCTTAAGAAGGCTCGGCGGCTTTGGAATATGAGAAGCGACGTACACAATATACTTAAACTTAACTTAAACTTAAATTTTGAAGAAACTTTGAGCTAATTTTTAGCTCAACATTCAAATATTGATTTATTTACAATGGGTACACAATCTCAAGATGCTGAGTATAATTTAATTTAAATATAAATTATGGCAAACTTTTCCTCTTCTCTCTTCTATTCACTTACTTAATTCATTTCTTCTTTTTTGATATTAAATTCAAAGTTAGTATGAAATTATTGAAAAATGTTCTCCGTTTTATCGTGAAACAAATATATATATAAATAATAATAATTTAAGTTAATTTTTTCCTTTGATTTATAACAACCATTAAGTTGCAAATGAAAATTCCAACTGAATAATATCTTCGGAAAATGTATATATATTCTATAAGTAACACAACAATTTAATAATCATTTTGAGAAATGAAATGTTGCATGTGTACGATGATGACAAAACTCTTATTTAATTGTTATAACAATTGTCGTCATGTAAAACAAAATGCTTTAATAAAACGCACGTCCAAAGGTTGTATGTAAGCAGAAACTATTTATTGACGAATAACGTATGGGAAACACACAACTGATATCTGAATTTAAATTGATTTCCATTCCCATATACTACATATTAAAAAATACATTGCCATGCATATGTATGTGCAATTATGCATAACATCGCACATTTTATGGAAATGAAAGAAGAAAAAAAAAGGAAAAAGAAAAAGCAAAAGGGCATTTTTCTATATTCAATATGATGGCAATTGGAAATTATATTTTTGAATCATCCATCTATCCATCCATTTATTCTTAAGCTCTTAAATATATCATCTTACCTCAAGACAATCTCAGTCTTTAGTATAGGCTGTAATTGTAAGTGGGGTGATGTCGAAATATTTTAAGAAAAGTGCTTTCATTCATTGCAAAGTTAATTCAGTTCCGATAAAGAAAAATTTATTTTATACACCCCCCCTTCATGTCATAAGGCAAGCGGTCGGAAAAGTACTCCGAACTGAACCATTATTAAAAGCGGTCGTCCTTGGGCCAAACACTCTGTTCTGCCGAATTTCGTCAAAATATCTCAGAAATTTGCAGTGTTTAGCTTGAGCACAAGAATACAGATGAACAGATGGACAGACAAGCTTAGATCGAAAGATCAGAAAGTGGTTCTGAATCGTTCATATAATAAAAGGTCTTTTGGGTTATATACATACATCCGCACAACCTTATATAGGAATGGTTTAGGATGTAAAAAGAAAAGTGAAGCCTTTACAGCAATAAACTTTTGCATAAATAAAAAATTCGTAGATTCGTAGGTGAAGCTGAAAAGACGCTTTACTTAAGCTTTCTACCTTATTAGCAGAGTTTATGGATTCAAAACTTAAGACACTTAGATAAAGCGAGTCTTTTGCGAATGCTAACACATAGAGAATCAATGGTTACACCAGTTGAAGTACTGTTGAGTTGGAGACATTATTTTAATTTATTGGACCGAACACGCAGCTAAACGTAAGCCCAAGTATTGTTTAGGTTAGAAGGTAATAGTATGCCAAGAACTTGCGCTCTCAGCGGCAGTCGTATTTCTCCACAGTCGTATTACACAATTTTTTCTGAATTTTTGTTTTTCAGTCTTTGACTCACACACGCCTCAATCTTTGCGTACACGTGCACTTTCCCAATTATTAATAACAGCCATTAATTAAGATGCAAAGGGGTGCTGACACAAAAGTTCACCAACGAATTTTTTTATTTATTCGATTTTCAATATAATCAAATCCACTTATATAAGTCAAAGTAATTAGTTGTAAGCCTTACATTTCTCAATTTCAATTTAATTAATTTGATTTAAATTATTTATTTTTTTATTCCCTTGTCGTTTTCTTGTTTTTTTTTTTTGTAGTTATTTACTTTGATTTTTGTTTATTTTTATTAACCGTTACATTTGAACGTTGAATTGCTAATGAACCTGTACAAAGGCAAATATGAAACGTAATGCATTCGCATTCTGTTTGCTAGCCAACCAGTCGACCATAAATGCTACGGGAAAATTTCGTGAGAATATAAAACTGAAAGAAAGCAAAAAGACTACTACTGCAAATGCATTTTTCTTGCATAAAATCCTACTAATCGAATTACATTCACAGGCACGTGGGGGAAGGCTTTTAAGTGTTTGTGCATCGAACGAAACAAACAACTTTTGTAGAAAGAAGGATTTTTACAATCAACACACGAAGTTTATACACATGTATATATATATATATATATTTTTGTTTTGCTATGCACACCTATACGTAACATACTGTAGATGTAATATAACAAAAACCGCAAAAAAAAAAAGAAGAAAATTATTAGAAAACTATGCCTAATTAAAATGAATCGGAATAAAAATAATGTCATCAAAATTGTGCGGATATCATGTAAAGTTTAAAAGGCATCGTTTGCAAACTGTTTATAGGTTTACCGTTCAATAAGCCAGAATTTCTGACTACACAAAAAAAAGCCATAAAACAAAGTGAAATCTCATAAACGGTTTACTAAAGTAATGTTCGTCGTTCTTTGTTTCTAGAGTTTTCCAATTTGTTTTTTTTTTTTTTTGTATTTTGATGCCCTCACAATAGGATTCTTTTAATATATATAGAAACAAAAGGTTAAGTGAAAACATTCTATTTCTTCAATAACATCTCTCATCTTTCTGAAACGGTTCCTCCCTACACTCGATTTCGATAACTAGTCTGAAGCGATCGTTGGTCTTCTCGTATTCAAGATTATTAAAAAAGATCAATTTTTTATAGATAATTCGATCATTTTCAACTATACTTTCTTCTTAACAAAAGATTTTTCCCTTAAGCTTGATGCAAACCTTTGCATGGTTGAATAGAGAAACAAGTAAAAACGCTCTAGTGTGACACGGTCCACCGTTAAATACCCTACATCATTTCGCTTCAGGCAGTTGTTCATAAAACGACTTCTCAAAGGTTCTATAAGTGAAGTGAAGTTAAAAAAATGGCCCGATTCAAAACATATTCAATAGCATTCATCCTTGGAACAAACATGTCAGTGTACCAAATTTCATCAAAATATCTCCAAAATTCTGACCTCTACATTGAACACAAAAAAACAAAACAGACAGACGGACGGACAAAAAGTGATTATGACCCGATCGAAGCAAAGAAAAGTGAGTTCATCTTAATCCTTTCTGGGTGTGGCATATGTCCGGACAAATTTACTATACCACAAGTGGGGTAGAGTACAAAAATGCGATGAATAAATGAATTAAGGCTTCAAAACTTAATGTCAAAACTATAGGTAGAATAAGTATGAAAAGTGGGTATATGTATATATAATATTCATTTTCATAATCAACATTCTCATCATTAATTTAATTTTTAATGAGAATAACTAACGAATATATAAATAAAGGAATGAGAATCTTCTTTTACCCATCTAGCTATGGAGATGGCATGTAAAGTCGATGTATTTTATAATTTTAAATAACAACCTTTTCAAATACATAATTTCTTCAAATGACTGAACTACAAAAATATCCAATGAATTTCTAAGTGACTTAATAAAGCAAAAGTAATTAAAATAATTAATTTAAAAAAAAAAAAAAAGAAAATGAATATTTAACTAGCAAAAGAATATCAAATTTTCGCATTTACTTTAGCTGGAATATTTAATTCGTGCTCTTTCTAAAGAGACGGAGTTTTTTTTCTCATAATTTCGTTTATTTTTTTAAATAAATTTGCAAAAAATTCTTTATCTAAAATATTTTGTGTGTGTGTACTTAAAAAGAAACCAGAATTACTATCATAAATAGAAGTACTTTGTGATACTCACTAAAAATAAATTCAATTTATCAGAGAATGAAAAGCATTGTTACCCGTATCACCCACTCACTGTTCATGCATTCACTTATGAAGAATGGTCGTACGTTAGATTTGTCAATTTGTTTGTAAAATACAGAAATACCCCAAAGAGGGTTTTATGTAATCTATACATTCCCTTGATTAGATCTTAAATTCTGAATGGATTTGGCCATGTCTATTTGAATGTCCGTCCGTCCATTTCAATTTCGTGCCAAGAAAGATGAAACTTGTCGCTTATATTCTTAGTTGATGATCAAAACCGACATTAAAAAACCGCAACTTGGAGCTTATTCCAGATGTGTATCGAAAATGTGTGCCCGAACCATTAAAAAAATTCAAGATCGCGCCTGTTAAAAGAACGTGCTTAACAACGCTTTTATATTTTCATTGTATATTTGCGTGAGCTGATAATTGTCCCCTTCCCGTTCTCGTACTTTTTATACCTACCTCTAAAGATTAGGGATAGGGATAAAGATTAGGGATATATCGAGTTTGATAAAATGCTTTTAAAACCCAAAAAGGAAGCTTCTGAAGACGCTCCTATAAATCATGAATATTCTTGATTAGTGTCAAATTCGGATTCGCTTTAGATATGTCTGTCCTTCTGCCTGCCTGTCTGTGGCAAACAAACTCGTGGCCTCCAAAAATTGATATGACGGCTTCAAATTTACAAAAACAATGTAAGTTCTTGCAAGAAGATTAGTATCGAGAATCAATCAGCTCGGTCGCAGGACATGCCTGCATTGAAATATGAGCTAAGGAAACTTCTTTTTCCAAAGCAAAAAAAAAAACAAATAATTGGATTTTCGGTTCATTACTCATTACAACAGTTACAAGGATAAAAATTTTCACGTATTCTCTTTGGCCGATCATGAAACGTCTATACAAAAATGAAAATGATCGGCAGCCGATAGTAAAGAATGTCAAGATTTTATTTTTTTCATTATTTCTTCAATTTCTTCAATTTTCGACCACAACTGAATTTAATTAATTCACTTTTCATATTCAGGGCAATGAATACTTGAAAAAAATACTTCAGAGAAAATGTTTGAAAGCATTATCATCAAAAAAGAACACATAAATATAATACTTATTTATACACACATCTACACAAATAGATATCTTTGTTAAACTATTTACCAACACAAGAAAACAAAACTGGAAGCGTGCTTAAAAATTCTTATATTACAAAAACAGTTGATTTACAAACGATGTTTGCAAAGCGTTGAACTATTGTATGAAGAATGCGTTAATTGACCGTCGGTATGCAATTAATTTAGCAAACAATTATATTAAAAATGTAAAGAATTTTATTTTGAAACAACTGATTTCAGATAGGTCAGGTTAGATCAGATTAGATTAAGGCGCATAGACTACGTACGACATAAACAGGATTTACTTGAACTATTTCGAAGACCCGTTTGTGACAACATCTTTTACTTGCTAGGAAGTCTAGGCCAAGATGGAAGAAGGAATATTGATATTTTGATGTCAATATACACGAGGATGTTAAACAATATTTTATAGCATCAAGCAAAAGTAAAGCAAAAAACCAGACGCCTCAACTAATTAGGAGTTTCAGTGGTCAACCTCTGCAAAGCTCAAGGTGTAATATGCATAGATTCTTGGCGTACTGGCCGAAAATGTAATCTTCCAAAGTAATAGGTAGCTGCTTGCGGCTACCTCCTCTTATTGATAATGATAGCTAGGAAAATTCCTAATGTCTGTCCATGATTACTTAGCATAAGTGCAAAAATTCCTATTAAAAATCAAGCCTATGTACCGGAACCCCCAGTATGATTCGATCAATTTCAAGGTCATAGCCAATGTCGACGTATGATTTCATGGCAAATGTTGGTCATTAAAGCCTCTATTAAATGAAATATAAAAACTTTTCTATAATAAGGGATGAATCAAGAAATTTCGTGTTATTTCTCAATCTATTCTCTGCTTGTATACTTTGGTTCTTTTTTTATGCCTTATACCACTTGTGGTGTGTGGTGCGACAGTCCGGAAGGACTTGAGATAGATCCACGTTTTATTATTCAGAAACGCTTTCTGCCAGCCACTCGTAAGCTTGTCTGTTCGTCCTGTTTTCCTGCATTCAACGTACAGGCCGCAGGTGTGGTCCGACCACGTCAGTGTGGTCGATTACTTCCTTTATAACGACTTATTTTAAAGAATTGTTATATGAATAACTAACTGTAAGGGGTTGCAAAGTATTTCATGCCTAATTGTAGTTCAACATATAGTGTTTTCACGTGATTTGTTTACTAAAACTGAGAAACAACCGTGCAATTGCAAAAATCAAAAAAAAAAAATCCAAATTTCTTTCCAACCCAATCGAGATAGAAAGTACTTGAAGAAAAAAGCAACGCTTTAAAGCTTGAACGAATTCACCGATCGAATAACGAAAACGCTTATTTAATTTCACCTTAACCGTTGCTATTGTAAATGTATAAAAATAAACTTTAATGCATACAATATCGTAGTTGCTCTACAATTAGATTATAAATGAAATTATTGCGGATTTTCATTGCTGTGCTCTTCGCTACATTATACAGTGAACATCGGTCATTACTTCCCCCCTCTCCCCCCCCTCCCGCATCATTTATAGATGCAATTGTTTATATTATATTTACATATATCAAGTGTCTGCAGAATATGTTTGTTTGTGTTTTTCATAATTGAAAAATTGCATGTTAGCGACACGTGATCACAAAAAATAAAAAAAAAACGAAAGAGAGAAACAAAAAAAAAATTCAATTCATCAGTGCGGCGAGCTGAAGTACTCCATCCCAATAAGATATGATACAATATATATATATATATGTAGATACGTTGGCGTGCCTGTTCGTTTATACATAAAATTGATTGTAATTGAAAGCTTAATTGTTACATGTGTACATACGCGTATGAATTTTGAAAATCATCTCAAAGAATATATATTCAGATTCACCAAATGTTCGTAACCCTAACCGTAAAATAGCCTTTGGTGATGGCTTTTGTTTGTATGCATACATATATATATATATATATGTAGCCTTATTGTATATAGCTTGTATAGCTAGCTCTTCTCTTCTAAGCTATAGGCGAACGTCCGTTTCTGTATCTGAATTTTTGCTTCTCATTCATAAGACAATCCGTCATTAATAAAAATTCTAAAAAAAATTATTATTAATAAAAATTCTACAAAAATTTTATGCATAACCTTTGGATTTATTTTTATTTTTTCGAAAACTTTTACTCCTTAATTTTTCCTTCGTTTCGGTAGTAAATCCACTTTAAGCCTTTATGAGGATATTATATATGTAACCCAACGTTATGTATGTTATTATCAGAATATATTACGTATTGAGCGAACAACCAAAGTCTCCATCTTGGCAAAACTTCCAAATAAAATGAATAAATGTTCTATTCATTCGATATATGCTTATAAAAAAATTAATAAAAATTAAAATCAAAATAAAAAATAAAAAAAAAAAACCATAAATAAGTGAAGCGTATCGTTAGACAGGGTTTAAGCTGAATGTAATTGTATTCTTCAATTTATTTAAGTGTACAGCAGCAACTGAAAATATAGTTCTAATGTATTGGCGACACAATTAATGCTTTTGTTCTTTTTTTGCCTTCTAACAAAATAAAAAACCAAGATTGAAAAAGAAAAAAAACAAGAGACGTTAGTGCTGAAGTGAAGATTTCAAACATCAAACATTGTAAACATGTGAACATCGTACACATTTTTCCCAAACATGGACAAGCATAAACGTCACTAGTGTTTCAGCTGCGCTTGGTTTTGTCGACACAGAAACTATTTTTCACGATTTCCGAATAACGTGTGATTTGGTTGAGCAAAGAACTATGAATCGATCATAAAAGGCATTGTTACGGGAAATGTCATTTGGATCTATGTATACGACCCGGAAACAACAGCTTAATAGAGCAGACATCGTTCAGATTCCGAATCCGAGAAAACCGCGTTAAAGGCGCCCAAGGCGATGTTCACAGTTTCCTTCGATTATCGTGGTGTTCTATACCATGAATTGCTTCCGCCGGGACAAACTGTTAACAAAGAACACTATTTGAGTGTTAAGCGTCGTTTGCGAGAAGCTACTCGTAACTAGAGGCAGAATAGTTTTGAAAAAGAAAAAATTGAATTGGTCTTACTTTTTGGACCTAGTAGTATAAGCGTCGTTTGCGTGAAGCTACTCGTAACTAGAGGCAGAATAGTTTTAAAAAAGAAAAAAATTGAATTGGTCTTACTTTTTGGACACAGTAGTATATTTTAATGAGTGGCCACGAGCGGAGAGTAAATGTATATTAATTTCATTATTTCCAACAAAACTTGACAAACACATAGCACCGTAAGGTTCTAAAGCATTTAGGGGCGCCTTTGAACTTTTCACCCTGAAAATCTCTAGAAAAAGAACCAAAGGCTAAAACACATTTTTTCACTTTAGTGATTTAGTTTTGCTGGTCGAATTTAAAAAAATATTCATCAAGTTCGCGACGCATAGAAGGATCGAGATTTTCCTATTTGATCTCAACGCATCAAACGCCTTCAATCACAGAAAAGCTTTGTGTTTATTCTAGTTTTTCTTGATCTGTGCGTGTTATCGTAGATTCATCTCAAGATGGATATCACTTTTCTATTCCCTTAGCTTGTTGGCTATGTGGCGAAGGAAGAGCTTATTTTCCTTTTATTATAGGGAGTGCAATAATCTGCCTTAATTTCTACATATAATCATAGCTAGATAATGAGTCTATCTAGCTTTGTCTAACTGTCATTTCACCCGCCTGTATATTCGTTAAGTTTAAGCTAAGCTCACTTACAATAGTCTTAAGCTAACTAAAGCCTGCAAAAATAAGTCAAAATTGGTGAACATTTTTATTTACACTTCCGCTAGCATATCTAATACGCACTTGAATCGCTTGAAAGTTCACAAAAGTGTTTTCTTATAAATAAATCTCTGGATGTCATGGATAGATTGAGTAATAAAAGCGATTATAAAGCTTCGATTCTCGTATCAAAAATTCGAAATGATGTTAAGATTGTGAATAAGTCACCAGCCGAGTTCGAAATTTATAGATTTATGGGTTTCATAGTAAGTAAGTGGTTTAAATTTAATAATTATCTACTCGTCGTTGTAATCACTGCACTCACCTCACCTGGTTCAGTTCTAAGCAATTAACAAATAACTTAATATTATTGTTATAAAAAATTGTTATATTTTCTTATCAAAGCAGATAATTTTTATTTATAAATGGGAAATGTGCTTGCAATACACGGGACTATGTGATTACTTTGATGTATTGATAACTAATGCAAACAAACACACACACACACATACATTTATTTATACCTATGTATATGTTTGATTCATGATTAAAATTAGAATCGAAGACAGACTTTGAAAGAACAACAATAAAAGAACAGATGAATTTAAATAAACAGTAATTGATGAGCAAATAATTGCAATACAATTCACTTGAAGACAAGACAAGTCTTTCACATTGGCGTCATCTAAATTATCAATAAAGTTTGCAAACGCAAAGCACACTAGTTTCCGTTAACGATAAACGTTTCTTCAAACCTTAGAGATTCATTTTAGAAATACTTTCTTTTCGAATGCTTAAAATAAGCGCTCATATCGAGTACCTTAACGAAAATTTTCTTCATCTCTTTCATTTATCGCATTTTATCGAAATTGAAGATCGGCCCATTATCCTTTCCTTAGTCTAATTAGTCACCAAAAGCAAATCCATTGGAATTAATTACCTATTGCCATAGATAGTTATGCGATAAGAAGGACGGACAGCGGTATTGTCCATACATTTTTAAAAAACTAATGCCTATCTGCCGTGGGATCCCATCCATGCTCAAAGGCCCCCTTCAAGCTCACTCACTTCAACTTGGGATCCCGAGGCTCGGAATATTTCTTGATTTCTGCTTCCAGATACATCGCAAATGAAGTAACAAAATTAACATTCCTTTCAATAAATGTAACGGAGTAGTGGGTTTTATTCAGGCCTAGTATTTTCCGGATAAGCATAATATTTTTTTTATATAGCGAACGAAATAACAAATGATTTATACCAAAAACTTGTGTGATTCGTAGAAAAGTCTTCGCAAACTGCATTACATTACAGTTTATAAGAAAACTTTCAAAGTTTTCTTAAAAGCTCAGCTTTTCCTATGGTCTGTTTCTCTCTTTGTTCCATGTCTCTTGTTATCGTTTGTAATGTAAATGATTAAAAAAAAAAACAAGTAAATAAAAAATGCAACTTTCGGATAGATCTAGATATCCACTCACCAATACAGAGACAAATATAAAACATATTTTTAATTATGATCGCATCGATTGGTTGACTACAAATGCAACTTTATTTACTTATCGTCAGCTACTTTGTAAGCAAACCACAATCATTGCTTGCCCGAAATTGCATAAAAAGTCTGAATAGATGTGTGTTTGAGAGTATTGTCAAACTCTATCCGCGGCCACCAATTTATGCAGACCCCAAACTTGCAAAAAAATTCCTTACAATTCCTTATTTATTTAAACTTTACAGGCAAAAAATTTCTTACAAAATTATTTATTTAAACTTTACAGGCAAAGAATTTTTCAAAGATTTTCCTTCTTTTCTCTATTTATTTATACATCAGAGCATACAATAATGGCTACTAAAGTCGGTTTTCAGCGCATTTCGCACACACATTCAATTAATCTTTCCCAGCTATTTCTGCCACAACCGGAATATTCTGATGATGATGATGATGATGATGTGTTTTTTATGGAATCGTTAGGAAATGTTCAGAAATCCATCCGGATTTCTTCTCCGATATTATCCGGTTATAGAAAAGTGACATTAGTTCAAGCTCTTTAAATTTTCTATAAACACATTTGAAGCCTGTACTAACCCTTCCAGAATTAAATTGTAGACGTTCGTAAGTTCAAAAAATCAAAAGATATAACGACAAGTTGCAAAGTGACCTTGAAGGAAAGAAAGGGAATTTTGAAGAGGAAAGCCTTCTGAACTTAAAATCCAATTGGAAAAAGCAATGAGCATGAATAAGCGAGCACTTTAACGCAATCACGTAACGCAATAGGAAATACTTTGAATTTCCTCGATCCAAGGCAGGCGAAGGCCGGCAAGGTACGCGTTAAAAATCTTACAAGTTAAAGGTACATTGACCTTTTACAGCTCGAGCTCGAGCTCGATGTAATCCTCTCCTCCATCCATCCTGTTATCCTCCCTCCATGCCACCTCTATTTTTACAACTCTGCTATAAAGCTTGTACAGCCGCTACACTTTACTTCCATCGCCGTAAGGGAGACAATTGGTTTAAAAAAACAGCTACCGAGAAAATGAAAGGCAGATATAGTTAAATATTTCACGAAAGCCAGAAAGATAGTCAGTAATTTATCTTTCCATTCTAGATGATCATATGCCCTCTCAAAGCTATTTATTCCAATCTTATTGTATATGCGGTCGAATTTTACGTAATTCTAGATTCAAAAGATGGAATCTAAACCTGTAGATGGCTGCAGATTTGTGCTATTCTTCATTTACTTTTATATGGCTTTCTATGGACAACATTCTCTCTCTCTCTCGATTCTTTTTATTAAAATATTTATTTAAATTTCAAATTTTAATTTCTTTTTTTTTTTTCTTTATTTTGACGATTTCTTTTACAAAATTCACCACAAATAATAGATCGATTTCACGGGATAAACATTAATCGGATGTACTTTCAATCCGCTCTATAAATGTTTGTAGTTCGTCACAGTCGTTTGCGTTAACTTCACCTGATGCTATTTTCGCAATAAAAGCTTGCATTATAAAGGGTAGTCTATGCCTCGCGTCCATATCATGCCATATAACCAGGGAATGCTCTTTTAATTTCTTTATCGGCAACAGCATACTACTGCTGTTATCGGTCATCGTCGTTACATAGAAATGTTGAAAATTCTCAATAGGATCGCATGAAATATCGTTATCGCAAAGCGCAGCCCAAAAGAATGGACTCTGTTGCCGCATTTCCAAATTATCCCATTGGACATTTTTGTATTTACCTCGTCTGCCACGCATTTTATTAAAAAGCTTTTTTGCCTTTTGCTCAATTTCAAGTTTCTTCTTCACCGACATTTTACTACATTTCAAGGCTAGGCTGCGAAAGGTATTGGAAAACATTACGACAGCTGCGTTAATCGAAACACTTGGATTTAAAAGGAATAAATCCGCATCAGCTGTAGAACGATGAAGTTTACTAAAAGGCGTGTTCCTAAGCGTGTTAGGATCGTCCTCATTACCGTGAATATCATTTTCGATGATGATCGATTCGTCGTTGTAATCAGGACCATAAGTATTGTTGCGAACAATTTCCTCATCTTCCTGTTCGTTATTTTTGCCAGATTCACATCCTTCAAAATCACTTTCACCAGAGTCGTAAGCGTCATTATAGCCTTCGTTAAAACTATCCTTATTATCCGCACTAGATTTTCTTTGACACTTTCTCCTCTTCGCATTCTTCTTCATTGTTCTAGGTATAGATCTTTTTGCATTTTTGTTCTTTTTAATCTTTCCTTTTCCGTCTTCACCTGACGTGCCAATGGAAGAAATGTTTGCTTCAAACTCCTCACATTTAAAAGCATTGCAAAACAATGTCAGCCAATGGAATTGTAATAGAAATCTTAAGAAACAATCGATTATAGCATTGACGTCCCAATGCCAAGCGCGTTTTGGAAACATTTTTCCAAAAATTTAGAAATTACACGAAAAATTAATGTTTCTTTTTTCATAAATCAAAAATAATTTTAATTGAAAAAATGTGCTCAGTTGAAGAAGATTTTGAAATTGTTTTCAAGGTTGACTTCTAAAAATAATATAATTCTGGAGAATGCAACGAAATGTCAAATGAGGACATAAAATGAGTTTCCGCCACAGGTAGATTTCGCTGCTACAGGTCGGATCGCTTGCAATTAACCGGATTGTGATCTGCTTCTTATTAATAACATTAACGAATATATTTACCATAAAAGAGACATAAGCAGAAAAAGAGAGAATCGAAGGGATCTCATTATCTCTTCTTCTTTTAGTATAACTATCTATTACTGAATACAATGAAGGCAAGAATCTTCGGGTTGATTATAACGGCAATGAAAAACGTCCTCAAAGAGTAGTAAAACTACGTCAACGTTGGTTTTACGCTTACCTTATAAGACGAAATGTTTTTACCCAGAACATCTTACGTAATATCAAAGAGTTTACGAAAACGGGGACAACAGTTGCACTCCGGCTTTGCCCACGCCCCAGCTGGTCAATCACTTCACACGTACAATGAAAATTATAAAATTACTGGAAACTTTACTGTTATAGCGCGCCGTTTGCACATGTGACCAGACATCGCTGAGGAGTGCGTCTTCCCAAATCAAGCGCAAGCATCGTAGACGCCTTCCCGGTGTACTTTTTTGAAGTCTTATTTACTTGAGAAGGCACTTGTAATAAACTAGAAATTGACCAAATCCGACGATCTGTTGAGTGAGTATTTCTCTAACAAATGTTTCTCTTTCTACAAAAGTTTTGACAACAAAAGTATTTCTCTTTTGTTTTGTGCTGCTCTTTATCTTATAGAGCGATAGGTGGATACTTGTGCAGACAAATTGCTTTATAGGAGATAAGTAGCTATGTAGTCCTCCCTCCCTTTCATGCGCCGACTTGTTTTAATACATAGAGGAACTTATATAATATATTCATATATGCCTCAGTTTTATTGTTACCGCCTAGCAACGCTACTTATGTGGCCGCTGAACTAAATGGCTTTTACTTGGGCAGAACAATGGGTTGTTCAAGTAAGCTGACACAAATTGAAAGACAAAATCCAACAAAAAATCTGCTCTCAACACGTTACACCCTTTACATATGTATGTATGTATTATGTATGTCTCCAGCTATTTTGCTTTTGATAGTCTCAGCTTGACATTCATATAAAATTGATCTTAAAAAAAAAAAAAAAAAAAAAAAACGCGATCTATCCTCCGGTGAAGGTCGCGTCCTCCATCAATTGCATATTGATTTCATCTGAGTGCATTTCACATGAGTTGATTTTTTCATCTCCAAAATCATAATAGAATTGACGTCCAATTCAATTAAACCTTTAATTGCACAATTGCATGCTTGAGATACATTTTCTAATTATTTTCAAGTTTTATGTGTTAGGCTATTTTGCAAATATATAGGGTGATCATCAAATAGAGCAGATATCGCTGTGCGGCTCTCTCCCATGCCATGACTACTTCTAAAACGATATAAGAACGTATGCATATGAGTACATTTTCTAGTTATTTTCAATTTTCCTGTGTTAGGCGGTTTTGTAAATATCAAATAATTGAATGAATAAAATTAAGTAATAAAATTATTTTTGCATCTAAATTCACTTCAATTCGATCACAACGCAGCCAAAGTGATTTTGTTTAATTAAACGATTAGAATATTCGCCTCCATAAGAGCGCATTCAAAAAGCCTTCCAAAGCTACTTTAGCGACATTAGCGACTTTTAGAAGAAGTCAGGCAATCAATTTTCTGATCAAAGCCAGAATTTTAAGCAATCAATTGTCTATAATTATAACATGTAAACTATCGCAACCTTTAATAGCGATATGGGAATGAGAAAATAGTGCGTTCGTGAAAAGCAGCGATAGCGCAGATATTCATCGCCACAGAATGGTGACACGTGATACTTGATTTATCCTTTTTATGTGTAGCCTAAGGAACTGCTTAAAGTGCAGTAAAGTCGCAGCAGGACTCGATTAAATCCATTTAAATCTCTTCGTAGGACTATACGTTAGCTGGCTCTTGTCGGAAGGCTTATAGGGACGAAAATTGTGGCAGTAAACTAAAATTTCGCATATCCGTCATTGATAGTCACACGCAAAGTTGGAGAAAAGTTGGGCTTCATGCACCCACATATTCATTCAGAATAAATAATAAACCAACCAACTGCAACGTATAATTCGTAGCCTAATAGTAATCTAAGCCTTCAGTTAAAAAAAAAAAGCTTAGCTCTTCCCCCTGCAGACAACCTACAAAAAAATTCAAAGCTTCGGTCTGTAAGAGATCTTGTCAGCAATTCCCCTTAGAGCTGGATAAACGCTCTGAATAAGAAATAATCGCAATTTACTGAATACTACTACGCCCCCTCACTTAGAAAAATATTTTGTAATTCTAATGTACTTTGTTGTGCGAGTAACAAAGATTCACTCTAAGCCAAAGATTAATTTCTTCTCTTAATTTTAATTACTCAGAGACTCCTATATATTCATTTTATTCAAATGCATACATTGAAACTCCTCCAATGTTTTTTACCTTCGAAGGAAAAAATTCCAATTTATGTATGAAAAAAAAAAAAAACTATGCACAGACCTATCTGTCTGCCAAAGCACATACATTTCCAAGCGATTGTTAAGCAGTATAAGAAAAAAAAAATCGGTTTACTTTCTTTTAAAAGCAACAAGTGCAACAACACACATCGCATCGCATTCACGGAACCTTTTTTTTTTTGTAAACAAAACAAAATATTTTGTTTGTAAACAAAACAATGCACTCATTCATCTCTCTCTCTCTCTCTCTCTCTCTCTCTCTTTCTCTCTCTCTCTTCCGTTAGGTATTCCGGTTTGCTCTTTTTGATTTGTTTTTAAAAATAGCATAATTTTAATTAAATTACTTACCCGTCCTCCCTATCTCCCTCCCTTTGTTTGTATGTGTTTAAGAATACGATCACAGAGATGTGATTGGATTTACTAATTGACACCCCCTTTATCAATCATTATTTATGTAAGTATTTTGTTGTCTTTTTTATCATTTTCTTATTGTCTTCGCAACGGAACGGAGTAAGAAAAAAGTAAAGACTTGACTCCTTACTCCTCTCTTATCAGCGGTCGAACTTTTAATAAGATTTTCTTAAGTAATAGAATAGTTGAGCTGTTTCTTGATTTGCTTTTCATTATGAATTATTATGTATGTTATCAGCATTATTTTTATTGGTATGCAATGAACTTTGATCCTGAGCACGGATAATAGTTGTATTTTAAATTAATTAATCGCCTTTATTAATAACATTTAAACTGATTTAAAATAATTTCGTATCGAATAACATTTGCAAGTAAATATAATTTCAAAATTATATTTAATTTTTATTTTGATTTTATCAAATTATTACTACAAAGAACGTCAATTATTCTGCATTAAACGTCACCGCCACCGCCTTCTATGCGATTCGTTTGATATCTCACGCACAACTAACAATGAAAAATTCAGTACGAAAAGCTTTATTTTAATTTTCAATTTTTGCACTTGTTATCAGGGTGACCGGACCGCAAAAAAACAATGCTCCTGAACGTGACCGAGATGTGTGCTAATTTCCCCTTACTTGCTATATATTCCAGAAGATTCTTTAGAATCTTATGGCAGAACAATTTTAAAAGTCATTTGAAAAAATTCAGCCAATTATCCGGATGATGTATCGAAATTGTTTACAAAATTTTAATAGAAAGAAAAAATTAATAATAACACGCCTCGATTAGTGCCGAAACTTTTTCTATGCATACTTTAAAAGCTGAGTGACGCTATAGGCCGTGAAGCCTTGAGCGTAACGAATTCCCAAATAAATCAAGTGTTCGTATATTTCAGTGCACTGCAGGCTTTCGCTCGTTTGCTGAGGAATCCACACGACTTCAGTATTATAGAAGATATAGATTACCATTGAAAATTACCCAACATTCTCTGTACTTTATTATCTAACTTTTTGAAAATGATGACCCTAGTACTAGATTTGGCATTACTCCTTATCTTAGATAGAAGCCTACATTAGTAAGACTTGAATAAAGTAAATAATAGGTTTTAGAAAAAATTATACTAAATTAATATCAAACATCAGTCCACTGTCGTCATATTAGTCAATATTAATATATTGCCATCATTCGAATGAATTATCATACTAATCAAGATATTAGAATAACTGAACGTGACAAACAGCAACGGCTGGTAGTCAATAGAAAAATACATATGCAGACTTAAGGGCAGAAGCCGGCTGTAACACCCTGAAAAATAAAGCATTTCGTTCCAATTTTGTTTGAATGGACGCGAAGATAATATCACTTATAACATAAACATACGTACATAAAAATATATATATTCGACGTACAAGTAACAAATAAATGCGACAAAAATGAAACGAATTTGGTTTTTTTCCTCTCCTTTGAAAGTTTTTTGTAAAAGGAAAAGTTTGCGAAGAACAGTTTCGTACCAAAACATAATTTTGCTTTACTTCTTTTTACTTCTTTTACTTCTTCTTCTTCTTCTTTACTTCTTTACTTCTTTACTTCTTTTTGTACCCACTATCGATGGGTGGGGATAATTTAATTTTGTCAAAGCGTTTGCAACAGCTTCCGGAAGGAAGCTTCAACGAATTCATAATCAGCATACATTGCTCCATAAGCATCGCATCCTTAATGGATTTAAACAAGTCCATCTGTCCGTTTGTGCAATGTTATCATATACTTATTCAAGTATTAAAAAAAGGGCACCACCCGTCCATTCTTGCGAAGTGCGTTTAATTTGAAGGGCTGCGCCAGCCAAGAGCTTCTTGGTGCAAATTTAGTGCAAAAAACACCAGGCAAAAAAAGCCCATCCCAATTAATGGGTTGAAATTGTTGTCCCTCTTCACTCTTGTATCACCGTCTTAAAAATTTACTTATAATTGAGTTAGAAAGCAAAACCTTATTGAAGCAATCGCGATCTGTCTAATACGAAGACTCAATAAGATACAGATAGCAGTTCATCGTTGCAAGATTTTTGCCGTATACCTCTTTACTTATATGGTCACCTTAAAGCACAATAAAATAAAAATAAGCTTTTTCGTACTCTTGCAAGGAAAAAAAAACTTTTAACATCAATCATTCAGTTAAAGATATAGTGAATAAAAACCTGTTGTCTTATTTTTTGAGGAAAATGATTAAGAAAACTTGCTAAAAAAATAGCTTTAACGTTAGTTAAAAGGCAAACATAAACATTACGAAGCTTTTTTCTATTCAAGGATGAAACCATGAAATAGAAAATGAAATTAAACAAAGTCTTCAAGTAATTTTGATTTTTGTTATTTTTGCGGAGCAAGAGTACATAGTCGATATAAGCAAGTAAAAAAAATTATATTCAACGGTGACCGAATCTTTTATACCCATTATCGAAAAAACTAATAATTTAAAAAACCACATTCTCTAACATCAAGTAGGCGTGTCTAATATTTTCCATTTTTGTAGCATATTTTTGGCATAACTATTGCAATTTGTAGATAAAACCCCAGTAAGCAGATGTGTTTTCAGTTTGTGTTGCTCTGTAGGTGTGCCGCGTGAATCAATTTTGATCCATTTTCAGTGCCAACCTGGAAGTGATAACTTTGCCGAATTTAGAGCCGACATCTTCATTTATGGATACCCACATAGCAGACATTGCAGACATTGCACAAACGGACAGATGGACTTGCTTAAATCCATTAACGATGCGATGCTTATGGAGCAATGTATGCTGATTATGAATTCGTTGAAGCTTCCTTCCGGAAGCTGTTGCAAACGCTTTGACAAAATTCCATCCATGATCCACCGATAGTGGGTACAAAAAGAAGTAAAGCAAAATTATGTTTTGGTACGAAACTGTTCTTCGCAAACTTTTCCTTTTGCAAAAAACTTTGAAAGGAGAACAAACGAAACATTTTCGTTTCATTTTTGTCGCATTTATTTGTTACGTATACGTCGGAAAGTGCTAATCATTTTTGTTATTACAAAAAGTTCAGTATAAAGAATGATAAATATATATATATATATATATATATATATATGCAAATATATATGTTTTTTCGATTTACAAATTTTAATAAATAGCAAAATCTAGAAATAGAATTTTGCATGCAAAACAAATTAAGTTCCTTAAGATGATTCCGATGACGACGAGGTATCGGAAGATGTTGAAGACGAGGTGGAACTGCGTTTATGCCGTTTTGTTTTCGATTTCTTTTCATTTATTACCTCGTAGCTAGGTAATGTCGAATTACTGGAATCTGAGTTGCTAGACGAACTGCTAGGCTCCTCAATAACAGCTTCAATTTTTTTCAATTTCCTGCCAAACATACGTAACATTAAAATTTACAGCTTTCCAAGCAATTGTTTTCATAAAAAAGAAATTTCTATGCATCCCGGACATTCCTCTCTCTCTCTCTTTGTTTTATGTAAGTCAATCATTCAAATTAAAAATTGGGAGTCCGGAAGTGCAATGAAATTTCTTTCTTGCTTATCTATGGAATAAACATAAGAGACTTTGCGTACTTCTTCTCCAACTTATCAGATTTTTTTCCATGCCTTGATTTCCGTATTTCAATATCATTATCAAATGGAGATCGGCTACGTGCTCTTTTACTTTTTTTACTTGGTTTCGTCGTCTCCTTTCGTTTATTGCTCTTAGCACTCTTACTCGCCTTGGTAGCGTACAAATTCTGTGAGCTTGCTGTGGAATAGCCGGTATCCTTACGCTTATGTTTTTTAGAAGGTTTGCTACAAAAGAGAATAAACGTAAAAGGCATAGACTTAGTGGTGGAAAATATGAAAGCTTTTTTCACCTACCAATCTTTCTTCGGTTTCTTCCTAGAAACGATTTCTTCGTCTGAATTTTCCTTAACTCTTAAAATGACCACACATTAGGTTTACATGAAATATTGACATGAATTATTGCGTCTTTTAAATACCTTTTGATTTTGCGTTTAATTTCAGTACCGCGTTCATTAGAGATCATATAAATACCATTAAACTCATCGTCCAAGCGACGCCTCGATTTATATTGCCTGGCTTTGTTAGCGGCCTTTAGTTCGCGGCGTTTTTCCCAATATTCCGCATTTACCACATATAAGCGGTACAATTGCAGTAGAATGACCAAAGAGTTTTTACCTTGAAATAATAGATATTTTTGAAAATTTTCCGCCCCTTTTCCAGAGGTCGGTAAAAAGGCAAATTCGGGATATTTAAATATGTTTTCTTGTTTTTAGTAGTGCAACATTTATAATCATGCAGCTTACATTGGCAAGTACATAACCCATACCGATATTGCGTTCTTGCCAACCCAATGCTGGGATATAAATCTACTTTTCCGTTTCTTGCCCGATTTTCGGAGTCTCCCACAAGAAAATTACGGGCTGAAGAAAGCCCATCGGGTAAGGAAATTTCAATTGTCCGTCTGTCACCATAAGGGTTTGAGTGTAATCGGAGTATGTATTGGATAGAAAGTGAAATCCCCCAGCAATGCGGAACCAGTTAGCTTTATATTAATCTAATATATTATTCCATTACACAAAAGTGTCTGACTTTGATTAGATGATTAAAAAGGTTAGAGTCTGTTACACAAATTCCTTTTTTATGCGGTCGTATTCAATTTCGAATATTTGTTACCATAAGCGGACATCTTCTCATTATGTATGTACATAGGTACGTAGGGGCATTTGCCAGAATCCAGATATATATTAGGTTGGGGAAAAAGAAATCCATTATTTTTTCGTTAGATGGCTGCACTGGTAGATTTCTCGTAAAGTAACGATCAAACAATTTCAGATTTATGCTCGTTCGAAAGGTGACAACATTTCGCAGTAAAAAAACTTCTTTTGTTGTTTTTTATGTGGTGCATTGAGTTGTGAGCTATAGCGGGTTCATATAAAAATAATGGATTTCTTTTTCCCCAACCTAATATGTCACTAATACTTACATGTAAAAAATACGTTCATATAACTTATAATGTCAAATTCATATATGATCAGTAGACGAAATGTTAGAAACGGTGCATCTTGTAAGATGACATTAAGGACAATACCCCATACATCGATACCGCAACAGCAATCGGCCTGATTAGATCTGCTTAATAAGATATCCATCCATACAATGCTATAGTTTCGATTATCTGAGAATGTAATTAATTATCTTACTCAGATGATCGCTGATGTGAGCCGCCACCACCACGTGGCCTTCTAGATCGGGTCGCAGATAGAACAATAGTAAATTGTAATAAACTCCAAGACCAAATGCCCAATGTCAAGTACACTAACAATTTAATTTGAGCTATAGTATCATCTTTATACGAATCAAAGAACTCTATAATATCAGCAGCTGTGCCTACAAAAAAAAAAAATAGTTAATTAAATATATTGATGTAAAATAATTTTACACTCTCCCCTTACCAATGTACACAAGAAGCAATTGACTTAATTGATCTCTTGTTAGATCACCTTTAGGTAGCATCCAACGGCCCACAATTAGTATTAGCATTAAAAATTGTTCAATTACTGTTATCCATGTGCTTTCGTTTATACCTGTCGCACGTACAGCAGGAATTATTGTTGCATTGTTAGTATCACTATTTCGTTTATCTAAAGCGGCGGTTATTGTTGCATTATTAGGATTCCTTTTATCTTCTAAACGTCTTTGAACTTTATTGAGTTCAAGTAACCATATTGCTGGCACTATGCTAGCCAGGTACAAAAAAACTGAAGGGCAAAACCTATGAAATACGAAACGATAAGCGATATCAAAAAGAATTACACCTTCCTCAACATTTTCCTCCTCTCTATTCTTATTCTTCTCCTTCATTCAGCATATCAACAACTGGAAATTTGCTGTGACCTGTAGAGCATCCAAGCTTCTCCTCTTTATTCTTTAATCGATTTAAATAATAATAATGACAAGTAGTCGGGCAACGCCAACTATTACATACCCTACAAAACTTCGCCTAGTTCTTCGCCCGGTTTGCTTAAACAAAGCTATAATTTTCATGAAAGTCCGAATATTGGAAGGTTTCTCTTTAAATAAGAGACCTGTGGGATCGAAAATCCCTACAGTTAATTTTTTTGCTGAAACGCTACTGCAGCTTGAGGTCAAAAATACAAGGGGAGACTTCAGACGGAGACAAAAGTTCAGAAAATGATTCTGAATCGATCGGTACAATAAAAAGTGGATCTGTCTTAAGCCCTTCTGGATGTTATATACTACCGCACTAACTTATTATAATATATCTTGTACCACAAGTGGTGTAGGGTATAATGATAACAAAAAGACTGTAGACATAAAATACCGTACAACACCCTCAATAACCATTTTTCAAAATAATATGTTATATGACAAGAAGTCGAAAAAGTGGTCCGATCCAGACCATTTTGCATAGCGTCCGTCCTTGGGCTAAAGATGCAAGATGCATCAAGATGAGTACAAGAAACCAGGCCGGACAGACGGAAAGACAAGGGTATCAGTATAATAAAAGATCAGTCTATGTGGATATTGCCAGACATCCGCACTAAGTCAACAGTCTTGTACCAAAAGTGATCTAAGATAAAATGATAATAACAATAATAAAACATTTTCTTAATTGTAGGCGTGCACATGGCGTCGCCACCGCGCTGAAGTTTAATATTAATTATAAGTAAACACATATTTACAAATTTTTAAAACAAAGTCTGTTCTAGATTTTAGGGAACCTTTTTTTTTGCTATTGTAGGCGTTCTTTTCAGACTTGATGTGCAACGTCGTGGCTGTGGTGGCCTGCAGTGAAATGGGGCTTTAAGCTGATCATGAATCGTAAAGGCTCTGCTGGTGTGTGTACAAAATTTCGTTATTCGGACGGTATGAGTAACACGTACCATGTTAATCGTTAATCGTATACAAGTCCTTATATACCTATATATATATATATACGCTATATATGTGGGATAAATGGGATATTTGTTGTTTGCAAGCAAGGTATATGTTTATTTAATTACTAATTAAAATCGGTTGTTGTTATTAATCTGTGTATAGTCGGTGTGACGGTGTGATGGTTGGGACTATGTTGAAAAAATCTCAATCACCGCACTGCATATTACGTTCCATTAAACGTATGGCAATCAATTAAGAACTTATTTACAAGCAATGTAATCGCATCGATATCATCGCGCAATCATATACGTATGTGGGCATAAAATTGAACAAAACAAAAGCGATTTAAACGACCAGACAAGCAAGCAAAAGAATACTCAGACCGAAACTTGAACATCACTACGGTTTTCTTAGTTGGCTTCAAATTTGTTCAAGTACAACGGTCGACGCAGTTTTTTTTTTTTTTTTTTTGGAAACCTGCAGATCTGATCATTTTGGAGAACAACTGAACTACAGATTGTCTTCCTTCGAAATTTTGTAGACTAAAACGCTTGCATGCAAAAAACTTCTGCCGTTTGTCTTCGAGTGAGTAATGAAAATGTCTGACTAATTTCGATAGGTTGAAGGACATATAGCTGTCGCAGTAGTCGAGGGTACCGTACTTTTTTTCTTTTAAAATTTTGCACTAACATCAACTCACAAATTTCTTTCAAAGAGTAGCATCAAAACTATTAACAAATTATTTAAATTTGATGTGAAAATTCCTATTCACTCGTATTAAGTTCAATTAATTCATTCTGATAAACTGAAATGGTGAAGAGAAAGTTGGGGCGTAGGCTTCATAATATTTCCTGCAGGAGTGCAGGTATATACGAAATAATGTTCGAGGTACGCTGAAATTATTGATTAGTCACGTAATGTGAGAACTTCTACTATTCTCCTAAGGATGTGCAGCATATTTTTGGGACGATTTGCAATAAAGCCCCTTCAACAAAACGCTGTAGCGAGGGAATGAAGTGATTTCTAGAAAAGTCCCTTCAGGGATGTATTTAATACGAAATACTACAAGATAGACAAGTTACTGACGGAGGTTTGTAGCTTCCCTTGAGTCTTATAAAGTAAAAACAGGTCACTATGCAATTGTCCGTCCCTTCTTCAGCTATCAAGACAATTAAAAAAAATTAAGAAAAAATACTGTAATTTTCTCTTTCGAATTCAATACCGCCTGAGTAGCAGAGCAGATAAGAACCCCAATTACCAAACCAGTCCTCGCGAGTTCAAATCTCAATTCCTTTAGAATTTTCTTCTGGTCGCAGCTATAGTAAGTGCTCAGTCGGTAAAGACATAACACTTATCCATCAGTCATCCATAACCCACCATTTCTTTCCCTTTCCCCTTTTTCTTGCTAGCAATCACCCTTTTACACGAATAGGTGACATTTCCTGAGCGATTGGTCAATAAAAAAAAAAGAAAACATTTACATATATTCCGGAATACTCATCATTTGGATCTCCAATATTTATTTGCTCTAATTTTTCAATAATGAAACGGAAATTATTTCCAATTTATACAATTGTGGCCTGTGATTACGTGTTAAGGACTTTACTGATCTGTTCATAAATCGCTCTCACAGATGTAACCAACAAAAAAATGAGCACAAATTTCCCATTTTCTATTCACGCTCGTTTCTTCGACTGTAAACGCGGCAGATGTCATTAATTCCCTACAGTTAAGATCTTCGCTTTAGCACTTGCCAGCGATCGCGAAAGTATTACGAAGACCTTATCAAAAAAAGGTGCAAAGCGAATGATGGATTTAGTATACCGTGACGGTAGTTGTGAAAAGCGCAAAAAGGATATTAGGCAATAAAAATGTCAGTGCAGAAGGTAAGTAGTTTGCGTTGCGAAATAACCGTTAAATAAAAGCTAACCATGTAAAGGACAACAAAGGTGCGGATTTCATAAAATTGTGCGATTCATTTCTAAATGAAAATCAAAGCGATACCGAAGCAAAAAAAATATAATTTGTATATATATATATATGTATATGTATACATATATATAATACTAGTATATATGACGTCAACTTTTAACCACATTCAGATCCTTTATATGCATTTTAATTATTTGTTGTTAATTACCATCTCCACTCTTGAGTTTTTTTAACAAAAATTGTAAAAATTCCCTCCGTTAATAATAATAATAATGGAGCACCCAAGGACCAATAAATAATTTCATCTGTGGTATAGACCACTTGCCAAATGGCAATAGCACTATGTGCACCAAATATTAAACGAGTTAAAGTTGCTTTTATCGTTGAAATAATTCGCGCTATTTTCATTTTTAATCGCACTTTCTAATAGAATTGACAAAATTTTTCCAATAAGTTTCCAATAAGCGATGATGATGTTATATCTGCGTTCAAAAAATATCCAACATATTCATTTTTAATCATCCCAAATACTTCCCGAACATTTGAAATATGTTTAAATAGCAACTGAACGGTATAAACCACAAGGCACAACTAAAACACCAACTGCTTGCCCACAATTGTCTCATGTAACTTGCTTATGTGCAAGTAAAAAGGATCTATCACATGGTAAGTTCAATTTTTCTTCTTCTCTTTTAAGCAATTACCACAAATGTTTGTACACTATAAAATGAACGAATACTATGAAAGAAATGCATAAATTAGTTTTAAGCATTTAACGGATTCAATGAGTTTATGAATGACTTTTTCAACCATGAGCAAAAGGCAGACGAAGATACTCAATCCACAGTCATCTGACTTGCATTGTTCGGGCTTTTGCTGACTTTAAATATAAAAAAAGGAGAAAGCATCAACATGCAAGTTAAGATTTTCTATTTCAATTCTTAGTGCAAGGCAAAAAATACCTACAAACTCGCCCACAATTGCTAATAAAGTAAAAATAAACAAAAAGCAAGCAAAACAAAGTATATTTTAATTTGTAACGTACAATTTATACCAGAAGTTGATTAAGAATTTGATAAAAACATTTAACAGAGCCATCTAGAGACTCTCGCCAAGTCAGTTATCCCCAATCGGCAACTTTAGCTGTCCTAGTCCGTTTCATAATAATAATAAAAATATGTATCTGCCCTGGTGTGATTAGCTTGCACGTACCGCAGGAACTAAAAATTGGAAACAAAAAGATAAAAGGCTTAAATTAATAGAGAGTTACGGGAGAGAGAGAGAGAGAGAGAGACAGTTGGTTATAAATCTAGAGTTAATAAAAAAAAATTTTAATCTATTTGAGTTAATAAAAAAGAATTTTAATCTATTTGAGTTAATATTAGGAGAAATTTTTCCAAAGTTATAAATGGATACGATTTTGAAGCGTTTTGGGTCAACGTAAGTGGTAACACAAAGTATTTATTGCCTTGCCGAGATTTCGAATCGGAAATTGAACCCGTTAGTGGGCATTTATTCGAAATCAAGTGAGTAAGCCAATTAAGATTCCCTTCATATACCATTTTCAGTTACTTTATTCCTTCCTCCACAACGTCACTTTATTTAATACAGGGCAAGAAGATTGCTGTCTATTATCTTTAGCCTTTTCACGTATACCCAGTTATTTTTTTTACGCAAAATTTTAATTTTCCGCAAACCATTTGTCTGATAAAAATGAAACTCTATTTGGGAGGTGCGCAAGGGCCTTCTTTTCAGCCAAAATCATGTAGGATTACGCTTACGTTTTGCTTTTCACTAAAGAAAATCGCAACTTCGTTTTTTCATTTCACTTTTTATTTTCTATAAGTAAACAAAAATAATAATTTATTTGCCATAAATAAAGCAAATAAATCCTCGGTATACATGAAGAGCTATAATAGAAATGAAATTAAAAATAGAAAAAAAAAAATACCCTTAAGAGAGAAGCAGTAGTGAATTTGCAAATTGTAGTCGCATAAACTGTGAAAATGTTTTCGGAATGGTAAGCTTTTTCTTTATTAAATGTTGGCAACTTTGGATAAGAAAAAGTGGGGAAATGTCAAAATTGCAACAATATTAAAGAATATTATTTAAAAGGTAAAAGCAAATTGAGAAGCAAAACTTATAGAATTTTTTCTAAACTGTTGGAATTTTACAGGTTTTTGTCAGATTTACTGTTTGTTACAAATATTTTACGATACGTTATAACTAATAGCCATTACGGAACCAAACAGAGGCATAAATTTATTTAAAAAAAAAAAAAAACTCCCATTATAAAGCGATATACAATAAGCGGTTGACAAACAGAGATAGACTCTCTGTCGTAGACATTTGTAATAATATAAAATAAAAGGAAGTTCATCAGGAGCTATTTTGTGCAACAAAACTCAGGAGCTCTGAATAACGTTAAGTGAAACGAGAAACAAAGTTTGGATAACTTTTACCAGCGTATATTTTTATTCTTTAATAACAAAAACACAACTTTTTATAACGATGGAGAAGATGCCAGCAAAACAATATGAAATGTAAGTAAGATTATAAAAGCGTGAGGAATCCTTAAAATGGACAAACGCGAATTTCATAGCGAAAAAATTGAATCGACCTGGACATGAACAAGATTTAAGTCAATAGAATTCACAGTTACTATTGCGATCGTTCTGCGCAGAGATTGTTAGGTTATGTTATCGCTGTTCTCAGATATAAATGAATTTGGGCCTACGTTGACAGCGAAAAACGACGTGCGTTTTGAGTATTTGAAAAGAAAAAAAAAAAATTATTTTTTTTTTTGCACGCTTGCAAATGAGTGCAATATCGTTAGATATGTTTTCCTTTCAGAAATTTAACGAATTAAAATACCTGTGCTGAAATCTATAGTTTTTTTATCAAAAAAAAAATTAATTTTTATATATATTCGCAAAAGCTCCTCCATAACCGAAAGATCTAGTGAACAACAAGTTATTAATTAGATATATATATGTATATATATATATATATATATATATATATGTATTATGTTAATGTGAAAATGAGAGCTAACTTTGTCTATATTTATCTACCTAGGGGCAGTTCAACCTCCACCAAATCAATGCAGCCACAAAAGTTTCTGCATTCAAAAAGAATTGGGCATATGGACTCGTTTAGCAGACATGAAATGATGTACGATCCGCCTAGTATGGAAAGCAAGTCAATGCCACGGTCAAGGTATTTAAATAAAACTTTGAATAATTTTATTTGTACGAATTTTAGAGAAAGCCGTTTAAAAAAATACTGTGTACAGACAGAGTTATACATATCTACCTCTAAAGGCAAAAATGGATCGATCCTCTTGAATTTGTTGATACCAACATTCCATATCTGTGCATTATTTGGGGTATAAATATTTTAAAAAATGCGTTTAATGAAGATTTATATCAAAATCGTGTAAAAAGAAAATTGCTTTTAGATGTTCACATAAGCAATATGAAATCGAAAGCGTGTGAAGATATGGTGTACATTTTTGGAGTCTTAAAACATATATAAAAAAAATTCCAAGCTTTAGAGAGAAACTAGAGGGATGCGTTTTGTCCACAATGCTTTTAATGGATGCCAGAAAATCCAAGCTTTTGAGAGAAACTAGAGGAATACGTTTTGTCTACAATGCTTTTAATGGATGCCAGAAAATCTATGCAAACACGTTTTGAAGCGTGCACTAAGCTCTTTGCTTAAACCATAGAAAAAATTTCTTGTTTAAAAGGAAGTGGAGTTTAGATTTCTCATTCCTTACTGATAACAGTATTGCCGATAAATTTTCTCACTTAATCTCAATTCCGTGAATCAATGAAAAGCAAAATTTCAAGACGAAATAATTTTTATTTATACAATAAGTCGAATATAATTTTCGAAAACCGTACAAGAAGAGAATATATTGTAATTTTTTTTTTTTGCTTACAGTTACTTTAACTCGAGTAAACCCTGGCCGGATCTAGAGAGCGATGAAAGCGATATGGAAAATGAAATAGATATTGATAATTTGCCACCGATCGAAGTTGGACCGCATGAACATCGCTTGCAGTACACATATTGGTTATGGTTTTCGCGCAAAGGGACACATCGTGCGACGGACTACAGCAAATCGTTGCGTGTAGTGGGACGTTGCGCGAGTGTCCAACAATGGTGGTCACTGTATTCGCACTTAAAACGTCCCACAGCCCTACATCCGTATAGAGACTTGAGTCTCTTCAAACAAGGCATTAAACCGATGTGGGAAGATCCGGCAAATTCAAAAGGTGGCCAATGGGTTATACGATTACGGAAAAATCAAATCGATCGTGCGTGGGAAAATGTATGTATGGCCATGTTAGGTGAGCAATTTTTGGTGGGAGACGAAATATGCGGTGTCGTATTAACGACAAGATCTCCGGTAAGTCAAATATATTTTTAATTAACTTTACTTAAAAAAAACAAAAAGAAAAAATATCTCAAATCATGCTGAAGTGTAAAGAAAAAAAATTTAACGTATTTTGTGACTGGGACATTTGATAAAATGCAACTCAGTCTTCAATTAAATGTTTAAATGTTACGGCTATCTTGTAACGTAATCAAAGCAGCTGTGAGTAGTGTGTAGCAGTAAATAGTTGTGGAAGAAAATGCGGAGATTGCAAGAACAACAAATGCGTGATATTGTGCTTCAAACTTGCCATCGGTATAAATTCTTGACGTAACAGCAAGTGGTTAAATATAAGAGCAAAATAAAAAATAAGTTAAATCAGATGACAATGAATTAAAAAAGAAAATCAAAATAAGTGAAAAACAAGTTTTTATTTGAAAAGAAAAAGAAAGTAAATGATTTAGAGAAGAGTTTAAAAAAATTGTAAAAATCATCAAAAGAAAAAATAAATAAATGAATTCAGTGAAATAAGAAATAGTGGGAGAAAGAGAGAGAGAGAGAGAGAGAATATTACTCCTCACTACGAAATGTTATTAAGCAAAGAGCAATAAAAGGAAAACGTAAAAGCGCAAACTCTAGATAAATGAAATCCACATATGTTTTAACGTGAAACTGGTAAAGGCCTTTGCTAATGTAATCTCTATGCTCCAGTTGTCAGTCGAGAGCAAGCCACTTAACGGGAGTGTCGTTGATATTCGAGTTTATTTTTAATAAAACGGGTGTTTTCTAACATTCACATAACCACACACATAGTAGATAAATTCCCCCGCAGAAAAAAAAAAACACTGATTTGTGTTAAAAAAAAAAATCGAAGATATTTTTAAATCGATAAACGTCGAGAAGCAAAAAAGAAACACACCCACCGTTAAAGAAGAAACCTACGCGCGGTTTATTTGCTTGTCCTACTCAAGAAGATATTACGGATATCTTTCTGTTAAACACCGTTAATAGATGGAAGAAAAAAAAAAAATGTTCATAAAATTAAACGCAGTGGTTTGCGCAGAAAATCGATTTTTACACTAATTTTAGAAACAAGTGCTTTTAAACGTGCTATAGGATTTTTTTGAGTGCGTGTGTGAATTAATATAAGTAATAAATGCTTTACGTGTTATAAAAGAAGTATTGATTGGATCTAAAAACGACAATAACAAAAATTTGCAAAGAATTTTTGCAAAAAAAGCAACAATAAAAGCAATGAGCATTGCATTTGTTTTCGAGTGTTTTAATAGATGCGATACAATTGGATTATGCACTAGATGTATGCTAAATGCCTGCCCGCCTCCCTGCCAAGGTTAAAATACCCACTCCATTGATTTAAAATATAAAGACTCGTTTACAACGTCTGCCTTACGGGTTCAATAAATTAAAGCAAAAAAAAAAAAAAAAAAAATAAAAAAAAAAAAAAAAAAAAAAAAAAAAAAAAAAAAAAAAAAAAAAAAAAGAAAACGAAAACGAAAAAACGGAAATAATTCTGCAGAAAAATTAACATATACACACCAAAACATAATAAATGCCACAGTGTTAATCTCTCTTTCTCTGGCCATCCTCAAACCAGTTGTCATTTCATAGTAAAAGACCGCACTCTCTCTCTCTCGCTCTGTATACGGAAGAGAGCCAATATTTACATTCCACAAATATTAGAGAAACGAATAAGAAGAAAAAATTGGCAGATATAAGATAAACGTCATTTTCGTCTGAGAGAGTAAATACGTACGATATAATGTTTTTCTATAAGACAAAAGGCAAACAAATGTATATATGCAATCAATAATAAAAAATCTTAAATGAATTATTTGTTATATTAAATATAATAAATGTTATAAACATCTTTAAAAAAATCGTTTAAATAAAAAATATATTTATAAATATATATATATATATATATGTGTCTATGCAAACAAAGTGAGTCACGTTTTCCCAAAAGAGCAACAAAAACAAAAATCATAGTTACAATTACAGCAACCTTAACAACCACCACCACCACCGCCACCACCACCACCATCATTACCAAACACCTCCAGCGTTACCATCCATATCACAACAGCAGGCGTGATTCTTCTTGAATGAGTTTTATTGTGTCTGGATAAAAATTGTTTTTTGTTTTTGTTTTCTTTTTTTGTTCCTATTGCTATATGTGAGTAAAGCAATAAAACGAAAAAGGTTAAAACAAAACCGTTACTTTAACAAGCTGCTGCCAGTAAAGAGAAGCGATTAAAAATATTACAAAAAAGTTGCATTAATTTAATATCAAAAATTAAAGTCGCTTATCAAAATGACTAAAGACAGATTAGCCGCTTTGCATGCCGCCCAATCGGACGATGAAGAGTCGGAAGATGTGGCCGTTAATGTTGATACCCACGATTCGTATATGGACGATTTTTTCGCCCAAGTCGAAGAGATACGTGGTATGATCGATAAGGTTCAGGAAAATGTCGAAGAAGTGAAAAAGAAACATTCAGCCATTTTATCGGCCCCTCAGTCCGATGAGAAAACTAAACAGGAATTAGAGGATTTAATGGCCGATATAAAGAAAACAGCCAATCGGGTTAGAGGCAAACTAAAAGGCATCGAACAGAATATCGAACAGGAAGAGCAACAAAATAAGTCATCAGCCGATTTGCGTATACGAAAAACGCAACATTCTACGTTATCGCGAAAATTTGTTGAAGTAATGACCGAATATAACCGCACACAAACCGATTATCGTGAACGTTGCAAGGGTAGAATACAACGTCAACTGGAAATTACCGGCCGTGCCACAACCAATGAAGAACTCGAGGATATGTTAGAGCAAGGTAATCCAGCTGTGTTCACGCAGGGCATTATTATGGAAACGCAACAAGCGAAACAAACTTTGGCCGATATTGAGGCCCGTCATGCGGATATTATGAAATTGGAGACATCGATTAAAGAATTACACGATATGTTTATGGATATGGCTATGTTGGTGGAGTCGCAAGGCGAAATGATCGATCGCATTGAGTATCATGTGGAGCACGCTATGGACTATGTGCAGACAGCTACTCAGGATACAAAGAAAGCTCTTAAATACCAGAGCAAAGCACGACGAAAGAAGATTATGATTCTGATATGCTTGACTGTGTTGGGTATCATAGTTGCGTCATATGTTAGCAGTTATTTCATGTAAATGCCATTCTATCCCTCTTTCTGTCGTTCTTCTATACCTACATATATTTATATATAAATACGTATATATACGAAAGCAACTTTTCCCTTGCAAATGTTTATCAGAGGAAAAAAAAAACAAAAAAAAACAAAAAAAACAAAAAAATTAAGGAAAAAATCTATTACATTATTATTATTATTATTATTATT
>KK502509.1:300695-316224 GCA_000688735.1 Glossina austeni
AATTCTCCTTCTCTTTCTTTCATTTTTTTTTTTTTTTTTTTTTTTTGTTTATTAAAATTTCAAATAGAATTGAAAAACGAAAGGGATTCGCTAAATTTTGATAAAATTTCTTTTCATTTTTATTTCTCTTATGTCATAATTTAAAAAGTTGATCAATTTATTGTTGTAAAGCAAAGTAAAATGAATCAAACAATGCGAAGAAATATTTTCCAATTAAACTCTTTACACTTTTTGTTTTTGTTTGCCTTTTCATCTTCAAAAAGAGTGCATTTATGCGTAACTTAATATCTCTCCTTTTCCTTTCAATCACTTTTTTTCTCAGTTAAATTACACGATCATCAAGTAAAGCTTCATAATAATTAATAAACTTTTTGCTTTGATTACGTTTTGATTATTGGGAGATGTGCTTGTTCTTATTCCTCAAACTCTCTTTGTTTTGTTATTATTAATATTTTAAGAATGTTTAAAGTTTATATGTATATGTCTACCACCGATGCATGTGTGTACGCTACTTGTTTGTCTGCTGTTATTATTCGTGACAACCTAACCAACTAAAATCTTTGGAAAAGTGCACAAACCTAGGAGGGAATGCCACAGTTCACGTGAAGCGCACCACCTGTTACTTCTTTCTTTTTGAATTTCTTAATAAACGCGCATAGGTCTGTGTGTAATGATACAAAACTAAAGATGGAAAGAATAGAAAGAATTTCAATTGGAATCAAAGTTTCACTTGCAGAAGTTTCGCCTCTAAAATATTTTCTCATTTCAAGTCAATGTTCTTGTGCTGGTGTTTGCACCTCAAACTCTGATCTGTGCTCTTTAACTGATACAAAAAGGTTTTGTAGGCTAAAAGCAATAGTTTATCGTATTCAAGATTTAACGACTTTCACCAAATATTAATCGACCTAACCTTAGTACCGGCTTCAAAAATTACAGCAATGCAAGAGAAGTGAAAAATCGCAGCAGGTTTTTTTTTTTTAAATGATTACCGATTTTCGTACCTAACAATGTTGCTGTGTGCTTCTTTGCTTTCTTAGAGGAAGCCCTTCCATTTTAGGTTATTTTGTAAATGTATGTCATATTATCGAACAGAAAATGTCAAAATGTAAACGATATGTTCGAACAAATGGAATATTAGTTTACGACTGACATCGCAACACACAAAGCAAAAATTTCATGTACTTTTGTAAACGCTCTATTTTCCCGGGGAATTAGCCTTTATTTGAACGAGACATCTTTTGGGTTAAACGTGCCAATGCTTAACGGTGCTTAGCGCACAGAACATATAACTCATTGTCTAAAGCTAGAGAAAGATTGTTCTCAGATTGCCTTACTTCTCAGGTGTTTCCTTTAAAACCTGCTTAAATGCCTAACTTTACGAGTTCTCAAGACTGTTTCGGGTGTGTTTCTATTAAGAATACGCTGTTGTGTCCATCCATGTCTGTCCGGCAAAGAAGTATTTAAATTAGATGGAAGAATAATTTTGAGGAAAAAGTTTTATGCTAATCGTGTGGTAGATATCTTAGACTCGGCGTGACGCCTGAGTTTTCTTTATCTAATCTCTAGCTCTTGTTCCTAATTTGTTATATATATATATATATATATATATAATTTTCTATATATTAATGCAACTGATATTTTTTTGATTACCGGCTTTCGCACTGATATGAAATCAATTTGTGAAACTAAAAGCGTGCGTTTTATTGCTAAATAAGTAAGAGGAACATAAGTATGTCACAAGTTCCATTATTAAATTTATGAGAAAAAAAAAAAAAACAAAAAAACCGAAAAAAAATTCAATTCAATAGTTTATTGCATAATTTGAAACAATTTGTTATCCTTTGTCTATGTATTTTACGTTAAGCAACTTTACAAAAATCAATTGCACTGCATACCTTATATATTTACTACTACTACTACTACTACTACACTTTCCATTTCCTCCATATATATAAACAATATTGATAACACCGCCACCATCCATAGTAAATGCAACATTTATGCCAGCATTTATGTACCTTTCACAATCGTATTTTGTCGAATGGCAGTAAAAGCAACAAGATTTTTATGCAACAAGCAAGCAATTTTGAAAACCACGACATCTCTACAAAACATTATCAAAAAATGCATCTGCACCACCACCACCACTAACACCACAACCATCACAAGCCAAGCACTCCGTAGCATTTCTTCAAATTATCTTTGTTTGGTAAATTTTGTTACGTGCCATCCGTGCAAGCAGAACGTAAGACAGCAAAAAAAAACAAAAAAACAAAAAAAAATTGTAATGTTTGTGTATGCGTGTGTTTTTGTGCTACTTATACTATTATAAATCGAATTTTTCTTCCACTAACGCTACACACTACCCCAGCATCAATATTATCATCTTAACTTAACTTAACAACAACAACAACAACAACAACACCACCATTGCTTGCAATGAGTTTACGTTCACATGCGTTGTAATCATCCTTGTCTTTCGTATTTCCAAACAAAACAAAAAAAAAACCTTCTTAAAGAGAAGGATGATGGGGATGATGATGATGATGATGATGATGATGATGTGTGATCGCCGTCATTCTGGCCAATGCTTTGCGTTATAACAATAAATCAGTCAATGAAAATTCATCGGACATTTTAGTGAAACTGCGAAATATACTGCAATGCGATTTATTAGCTCAACCGTAAAGCCTTGAGTTATCCCCACTTTTCTGTAAGGGGTGGAGGAAAACTCACTTAACTCCACTAACATCGCTAAACACCATCAGTTGCGCCCCTGTCAATGTGTATTTACGAGAACAACAAAAAAAAAAAAATGACATCAGACAAGTTGAGTAATCTAATAACATTTGCAAAAACAAACAAAACAAAAAAAGTGAAATAAAACATAGCAACAGCAGCAACAGCAATAGCAACAGCAACAGCAACAGCAACAGCAACTTGTCCCGTCAATGCCAGCCGTTTATGTGAAAGTCATATGAATCAAAACTAACGAGGTAAGTAAACAAGAGCCCAAAGTCTCAACTAATATTTTTTTCTCTTTTTCTCTCTCTCTCTCTCTCACTTTATTCCCTTAAATTGTGTGAAATTCTAAAAATAATAAAATCTCTCTCTCTCTCTCTCTCTCTCTCTTTTCATCTTTTTTAACAATGAAACGATTATTTTATCGCAATGATAAGAGCATTTGCATATGTAATTGAATTTTTAATTATGAGAACTGTTCCTAAGACTTGATTAGAATTTTTTCATAAAAATGACAAACTGTAAGGAAAATTTTAAAATGCCGGTGGCGGCCGGTGTATGTTTCACTTTCAAGTGTTTGAAATGAGTACGAGAACAAACCTGTAGCAGTAGATCTCTTTGGGTCCGTATAGATTTTGAAAATTGGTTTTAGTCTTTAGGAAGCTTGAATCGCTTGCAAGTCCAGAGAGTCGTCCCTTGCCTTTTTCTAAATCTAAAATCATGTGATCATGTTCATGTGATCATGAGACTGAGAGACATCTCTATGCCCTATTACTTGAATGTGAAAATGTTAAGAAGCGATCTATAAACTGGCGAATTTTTATAATAAATCGTTCAAAACTAGGTTAAGAAATCTTCTCCTTTTTTCTGGCTTTTCTTCTTTCTATTCTTCTCGTATGGAGAGGCGAAAGCAAACCGTATTACATTTTATTGACGTACTTGTGGCCTCGTAAAAAGTCTTCTGTTACGAAATTTCTAAATTCTTTATGCAGAATTTCCTATAAAGTTGTTATTGTAAGCTCAAGTTCTGGCTCTTGAGGAACAACATTTCCTTCCACAAGTGGAGAAAGGAAACATAGGCCGGCTAGGCATTTGCATTCAGAAAAGCTTGGAAATCATGAAATATCCAATTGTCGACTTCTTTCAATGAAAATCACACACACAACTTGGTCAGCATAAGTTGGATAACAGCGTTCGGTGTGCAAATATCTCCACCTGAGGATTACCGATCATTGTTGAGACAGATATATTTTTTTAATTTTCATTGATAGAAGAAAACGGATCATATTTTTTTTAATAGCATGTAGCGATTATATGGGTTTAGGGTTTTAAGTCTTCAAGGGCTTTCTTTTTTTGTTTTCTTTAAATGCATTTTTTGTCTTTTTATTTATGCTGCTTTACAGCGATACAGGAATCGTAGTGGCAGGGCTTTAAACGTTCGGCATGACAGAATATCTTAACATTTCAATAGGAGTGCAATCGAGTATCTATTTAAGGTCAAGAGCGTTTTCTCTAAATTTTCAATTTTAATTTCGAAATAATTTTTTACCGCTTGCGTGACTAATGGTCGAACTATTGTTCAAAAACATTATTATATTTGCAATTGTGTGTTATTCCAAAGTGATATTCGAAAGAAATATGCGGCTGCTTGTAAACGCTTTACGCATTAAGTATTCAATGAGGTGAATAGTTGGCTTGTTACCCACCTGTAAGGCAGTATGATTTCATTAAGTACAGTATTCGCCCTCTGGTACTCATGTTTAAGATTTTAAATATTATTTCAAATTCATAATTAGTATGATGGGATTATATGATGTCTTGATATCTGGCCGCCTTCGAATTCCTAGAATCGTAAAAACGCCAACAATTAATTTAATTTATTTTAATTTAGTTTAATTAATAAAAGAAATTAAGTTTGAGGTGAACGAACAGTACACTCGCAACGCTTACTTCTTCCACAAGAGGTTCTTAGATATTCCGAAAGTAATGTTTATTAGCAGGAAGTATTGTTATAATAGCGCGTATCAACTGAGAGTGATTTCTTCAAAAATCACTAATGTGTTCATTGCATTCAAAACACTAAGCGGTTAATTCCTATCTAGAAAAATTTGGGTTTAGATACGAACATGTATTCGACAGCGAAAAGTAGAAATTTGAGAAGCAAACAAATGATGCTTCTTCTTGGCTGAGAGTACTGTTTCACGCACAAGAGATGGTATACGTTTTTATATCCCTTACCGGTGGATGAGGGGTGTATTCATTTCAAAATGTTTGCCACACCCAGAAGGACGCCTCGAAGAGCCCACAAAGTGTTTAAATTCTTGATCAGCATTAAATTCTGAGACGACATAAGCTGTCGGTCTGTGTAATGTCTGTGGTAAACATGCTCCTTGTCGCAAATATGCTTCAATCGACTTCAAATGTGGCATAAAGATCGGAAGCTCTTAAATGCGAATCGGTATTGAAATTGAGCCAAATCGGGCACGACAGCTCTGCAACATAATTTTTTCAAACCCTTTTTCGCTTTCAAATGTAAAAGAAATTTGGTTTTCCGTTCGTTACTTATAAACCGCAACAGATACAATGACCGGAGATTTGCTTTTATATTCTATGGGTAGTCTTACAGCACCTGTACAAAAGCGAAAAAGGTCGACCACGCCTATTCAATATTATAGAGCGTTGAAGTTGCCTTCTTTTGATGGGTGCCAAAGATTCGCTCACGACTTAATGCAATTTTCTTACTCGTTATATTATCACTTTGGTTTCTATTTCTTCTTCTTCTTCTTTCTTTTTTTGTTATTTTGTTTTCGATTCTTTTTTTTTTTTTTTACTTCGTTTTATTGTATTCTTTTTTTTTTCTTCATGAATGTGTAATCAAACAAACAAAAAGCATTTGACGGCAATACTGCACAGTCGACAATTAATTTATCATAAAGACAAAGTCACGGGTTCAACTGAATTTCAACACAATTTCGTATTGCATTGAAGTTAGAAGTTTTTGTTATATTTCATCCGATATTTTTTGTATGATCAACTCATGATATTTTCTTTAATTCCAACTGAAATTACGGATATTCTCCTAAACCACTTAGGGTGGAAACACATTATTAGTGACGCTTACTATTCCTATTAATTATCCTACTATATCCGATAAGGTCGATGGTAACTCGAACCTGCAAAAAAATCGTATTCGCTTTGTCATAAAACATTGATTCTCATCATCACCTTAAGCTGTGTAAAAAAAATTGCAAAATAATTTGTTAATTATAAGCGTGAGATTCGTGCGGCTAATAACACAATAATACGAAAAAAAATTATAGTCCTATAGGCTTGAACCGAATATCTTATATCCTATTGAGAAAGGTTAAGGTTTTACCATAGACGCTATCTTTTTACCATATTTTTACATAATCCCTATAAGTTTTGCAAAGTTTTGCCAGTTTGAGTAAATTGCTGTAAAATGCTGTTTCGAATGGTAACCAAACCCGTGCGCTTGTATGTTGTGGTCGATCCGGATATTAAAAACCGTTCCTATTATACCAACTTCCGAAGCATACGTTGGAAACTCCATAAAGTATATTTCTTTTTGATTTTGATTCAATTTATCCATATTTGTCCATCCATCCATCCATCCATCCATCCATCCATCCATCCATCCATCCATGCATCATTCCTTTACCCATGTTTGTCCATCCATCCATCCATCCATCCATCCGTGCATCATTCTCTTGTTTGGCCATTGGGGGCTGGATATGGCAAAAAGCTAAACTAAACTACAGTTTACCCTGCAAGTAAGTTAAGGTAAAAGGTGGACGTGACGCTCTCACATATATTTTCAATTTAATTAAAAAGTTAAAATATATTTATAATAGGCTTTAGGACTTTTTATCCAATATTATATTTTATCTACGAATCTGGTAAGCCCTTGAAGACTAAGCACGGATTGTAAAGCGGACGCATTTATTAACATTTTTGCAGTTAGTGAGCGAACGAATTGCGTGAAATAGTGTATATCCAAGATTCGTCCTAAGATCGATAGTCTTTTTAGTTATTATTTTCTCTTTACGGACCGTGAATACGCATTGTTTTGTTTTCTTTTACACCCCAATATTCAGTCACATAATGTTGCTTAACGTTTTCAAGCTTATTTTATCAGCTATAAAATTACATTCACATATATACATACATACATACATACATACATACATGCATACAAATACTTATACGACTAATTTATTATATACATATATTTCTTTAGTGCTTTTTCATACAATTTCGCTTAGTTGCCGTTTTATTTTATTATTATTTAACTTTCGGTTTTTTTGTTTGTTAGTTTTCTAATTTTATTTTCAAATTTCTTTTTGTATTATTATTATTATTATTATTATCTTTTAAGCGCTGGTGAGTCATGCAATCTTATATTAAGTCTCAATACATACATATATGTACATACACAGACGCATCCACAGATACATAGGCATACACATAATTATAGTGTATGAGCAAATTTATCATAGTTTTGTGATTATTGTCTTATTTTTATCTTTCGCATTTTCTTTAGTTGAATTTTTATTTAACTCTCTGTTACGCTTTTATTCGCCAGATATACAATTAAAACAAATGATTTTTCACGTTGAAAAGAGTTATTAGCGTCTACAAGTGTGATTGTCAGTGTTAGCGCGATGATAAATTGTAACAACAAAATCCCCAGGCGTTGACTTTTGCAAACAAATGAAATCATCGCTCGTCGTTCGTACGGTTGTTATTTATTTATTTATTTATTTATAGTGCAAGTTATTTATTTATTTATTTTTATTTTTTTTTTGAAAGAAACCAGAAAAACTTCAGAAGAGCAATTGACAAAAATTCATTTTTTTTTTGAGATTTGCTGACAATGCCATCAACTAGATCTGTCTACAAAGAATTGTTTTGGAAGAAATATTTTTGGCATTTTGGACAGACTTTACTTATGTAGACTACACGATGCCAACTTGAGATTCTCGGTTGATTCCACCTTCTCCCTTGTGTGTATGTGGGAAATATAAAATTGCCGGCCCCTTCTGAAGTGAACGTACGGTTGCGACTAAATATTTTCGATAAACCGAATAAATAGTTAAATCTGCATGTAGAGCCATTGCTAAGCTTGTATAATTCTCAGAGGGAATATAAGTGTGTATGTAACTTTTTTGCTCCTACCTTCGCACAAATATATTCGATTTATCACACCTTTGTATACCTTGAAAATGTTACGAGCTCTGCATACTCTTATGTCCGTCGGTCCGTGTGACAACGAGTTCCTAAGAAGGAGAAAATTGTAATAAAAAGTCATACGATTTTGCTACGATTTACTTAGGAAGTACAACCTATACCTCCACATTAAAGTAGGGCAGGGCCCACCATTAAACCCCACCATTAAACCACGCTAGATCGCCACTTTAGATCGATTCAGAATCACTTTCTGATAATAAAAGTTTTTCTGGCTATTGCATGCAACCGCACAAACTTAATATACCTTTGTACCATAAGTGATGTAGGGTGTAAAAATATGTATCCGCGTAACTCACACAGATATTAATTTTCTAGTATCAATCAATCTATTTATTAAAACCTACTAAAAGTTTGCTCTCCACAGATCAATTAGTGAAAAAGCATTTATGCTCCAACCATGAGTAATAAAGAAGTATTTAGTGTTTTATCTAATTACTTAAAAAGATAAACATCATCAAGATGCGCCGAGGGACAAACAAGTGCATAATATTCAAAGTGATTTTAACTAAGGGTGTGAAGTTATATGTAAATATAACTAGCAAAGATACAAACCAAAAAATTTTTTTACAGAGCTCTGTTAAGCTCTTAACAGAATGCTATAAAACGAATTCTCGGAGGAATTTAAGTCAAAATTCAGTTAAAATACAACTTTTGGAAAATTTGTTTACAAACTATAATAAACAAAACATGTATTTATGTAAATTAAGTAATATTTGTAAAGCCAGTATTTTTACACTATGTCATACATGAAGTTGATTTAGCGATAGTTTGCTTAGCTACTGTGGGCAAACCATGTCCGGTGAAAAAATTAAACTAGCACAGCATGAATCCTCTATTAATAGCCTTTCCAACGAAGCTTGTGCAGGTTATATTCAGTTTTGCCCGGAGAATTTTTTTATGGGACTTTGAAAATTGCCCTACTGAACATAATACAGGCTAGCATATAAGCAAACTTTGATAGGTCACTGTGGGCAAACCATGTCCGGTGAAAAAATGAAACTAGCACAGCATGAATCCTCTATTAATAGTCTTTCCACGAATGTCCGTTCGTTTGAAAGTACTTATATCGATGCAAGTACTAATATCGATGCAAGTTTTTATATCGATGCAAGTACTAATATCGATGCATATCAAAATTTGCTTATATGTTAGCCTATGAAGTGTGAAGTACGGACATATTCAAAGTCCCATAAAAAAATTCTCCGAGCAAAACTGAATATAACTTGCATATCGTTGGAAAGGCTATTAATAGAGGATTCACCCTGCCCCAGTTTCATTTTTTTACAGAATATGATTTTCCCACAGTAGCTAAACAAACTTTCGCTAAATCAACCTCATTTATGGCATAGTGTAAAAATACTGACTTTGTAAATATTAATTAATTTACCTAAATACATGTTTTGTTTATTATATTTTTTAAAAAAAAATTTTCCAAAAGTTGTACTTTAACTGAATTTTGACTTAAATTCCTTCGAGACATCGTTTTATAGCATTCTGTTAAGTGCTTAACAGAGCTCTGTAAAAAACTTATGGTTTGTGCCTTTGCTAGTTATATTTACATATAACTTCACACCCTTATTTTAACTAATATCCATGCTCGCATATATGGTGCAGTTAATAATTAAAGATCTTTCCAAAATAAACTTTACATTTAATTGCGCAGAAATTTCAATTCAAGTCTTCTTTCAATTCACTTCTGAGATCTTATTGCTTAACTTATCAATTCTCGATGACGTTGAAGCTTGATTGTTTGATTATAAGATATGCATAAGTTTAGATAGCGAAAAATTTCGGGTTCATTTTATAAACTGCTTTCAGTCGATCCAATTTGTTATGCGAACCTTCAAAGATCTCTCCAATGCGGACTAACCTTCTTTTCCTAGTTTAAATTCACTTATTAAAATATTTAATTGTTTCTCTTCGCTTTTTATATAATCCATTTATTTATATGCTTTGCTCAAGTAGGTTAACTGTCATTTTGTGTAATAGCTTCCGCAGTAAGGAAAGTAAAAACTTGACGGTTAAAATAAAAATGAAAACATTGTCTGTCTTTTATATAACAATTACGCTGTTGGTTGAGGTTTATGTTGACGTCTAGGAATGTGATTTAAATACACAAATAAAACTAACGTGATTTAAGCAACCACAAAAAAAAGCACACAAAATTTTAGCATTTCGAAGCTTTAAACATTTTTCGATTATACCGCTCAAGTGGGTGGATAATGCAATTGAAGCCAAAGGCTTTGTGACGAGGTGGATGCCAAGAAGTTGAAGCGAAAATGTATTTAGCGAAATAATTGCAACTCGCGAGACCGCAACTGACAGCGCAAATATACGCACATACATATTCCAAGTGTCGTCAAAAGCAATAAAAGCAACTGCACCGAACAGTCAAAGGCAATGTTTACTATCTTAAGCAAATACTTATGCTGATGGAGGAATGAACAAAAAATGAGACAATTAGAAAGGTTTTAAACCGAGCTTAGTCACCCTCCATCTCAGCTTTATTAGTTTGATCGCATAAAAAAAAAGGCTCCGGCTCCGAGCAAATCTTTCATACCCACCATCTTTATATTAAAAACTAAAAAAAAAAAAAAAACGAAAGAAATGCTGTTTGGTGTTCCCCATAACAGACGGAGTGAAGTCGGTTTGGCCGACTTCTTCCATTTCTTCGAGAATAATATAAGATCCTCCATGAAAATTCTTGTGATCTCTGTCATTGTGTCATTAGGAGTTTGTGAGCAGGAAAAAAAAAAAATTCGATTCCTTTGTTTTTGGAAACAGACGAGTTCGCAGTTTATGTTGCGCTATAGACGGATGCTTCGATCGATTTGCTTTATTTTAAATATCAGCTTGCGTTCGGGAGCGTTCTATGTTTTAATTTAATTTAATTTATCTGTGCTCTTGATTAAAATAAGGACACGAGTAGACCTAATCGAGTACCAGTACCTTTCATAACTCTTCCGCTATCGGACAGGCCGCTTAATATCCGCAGATATCGAGAGACTTGTGTATATATTTCTTTAGTCATTGATTATAAGAAAAGAAAGTATACATGTCCGTCCAAAAGATTAAGTATAACACATGTTCTCTTAGTAAGTGGTAGTAGGTCAATCCTTAGTTCGACTTTTCATGTCTTCTTACCGATAACTTCTAGTTTTTAGTCGATATTAACTTAAAATTAAGCATAAATATATAAAAAGACGTAAAAAATTATACCCAAGGGATTCGTAAAGTATCAAAATAATGGGTATTCCTGGGTATTCACAATTTACGCCTGCATTCTTATTCATTTTCTAATAGGAGTTCTAGTAAGAATTAGAGTCAATCTGAGCAGCCGTTAAAAAAAAAACCCTTAAAAAAGTATGTCAACCGATTTATATAAATTACTCTCTGTTTTTATTGTTGTCGGAAACTTTTTAAAATCAAATTTCTTTATAGAAAAACAAATAAAGGAAAAATATGCAAATTGATGATCTTCGTATATGAAATAAAAATGAAAAATTTCTAATTTATTTCTGCATAAATTATCGGTAAATTTTCTAAAACAAACATTACATGCATATTGCATTGATTTAACTTTATGTAAACTGCATGCACATGCATATCCACTATTATATATATGTATATGTATATGTATATATATATACATATTTATATGACGAATAGAGCAACAATGCATCGATATATTCTTTGTATACAAATATTTATGCAATATTTAATATACGCGTACATACATACTAACACCTATGCATACAAAGGAGCGAAAAAAAAATTATTTATGGATTTTATGAAAAAAAAAAAAAAATGCAAACAATGTCGTAAAGTCAGCGCTTGCATACATAACAAATTTTCTTTAGTTGCTTCATTTATGAGATGCGGATGTCGTGTCTTTTGAAAATCCTTTTTATACAAAAATTATTAAAAAAAAAAAATAAGCAAATAAAAGAAAATTTGAAAAATTGCATGAATCTTCAATCATTCTCCCACTAACTATTATGATTCCTAACTAATCAAAATGTATTGTTTCCTGATTCCAACCCCAATAAGAGGATAAGACCTTTAAGCCTTTCATTCGATTTGTTATCGAAAAACGTTATGCTAATCTTGTCTGTATTTAAAGTAAGAAAGATATGCAAGCTCTGTATGGCTTAAAAAGAATACTATGCACTGCTCCCACCATGTATTTGTGATTACGATAACACATTTTGCCTTTTATGGTTGGAACACAGATAAAGTAAACATGGTGCTGTTATATTTTTAAAAGGGCAACAAAGTATATCATTAAGGTACGATATTAAATCTGAAATTTTATTACTTACAGTAGGATGTATGAAATTACGCAGACAAACTGACTTCAGTTTAATACAAATTTAACTAAAATTGTAACGCGTTGCTCAGATCGATTGATTTGATTTTTGAATCTGATTAGGGAAAGTAAGAAAAAGTTATATTCGATTGAGACCGGATACCAACCACGTTTATCCATAGTCCATAATACTGGGTGGACGTTGCTGGATTTTTCCATTCCTGTAGTGAACTCTTGCAGAGTCTGCCGTATGTCCATTGCAGCTTACGGGTAATGAGCAAAAAAAAAAAAAAAAAATTGCAAAAAGCAGAGATGTTCTCGATTACATTGTAGGCGTGTCCTTTGGTCAATTTCAATACAAACCTGCGAACAAGAGAATGTCTTCTCCAGGTATTAGATATTAGAAAGACGGATAGATATTGGAAAGACGGATAGATATTAGAAAGACGGACATGCCTAAATAGATTCGGAATTTAATGCTGGTTATGAATAATACGTACATTTTATGGGGTCTGTGAAGCTGCCTGCTGAACGTTACAGACAATCTGATCAGATGCATATGTTCTCGTTGCACAGTATTGAAGATCCAAGTATCATAACCAACAAGCTTAGAAAGTGTATGAAAAAACATTTAATAATTTTTAGGTTGTTGCATAAAATTGTAAAATGAACGCCTCTTGCTAGCTTTATCTTTTCAAAATCCATGGCTATGTCTCGCTTAGCATCTTTAATGGTTTTACATACACGATACGCAGTTTATTTATTAATACATATCTTCTATATATTGACATGTACGACTTGAGGGCTGCACGTAGTTTTGGTTACACTCTGTGGTTCTTGTTTTTCTAGTAACGTAATTTACTTTCTTTGTCAACGAAATCACGACTAGCGTACTCACAGCGTCAGACCTTGTTCGTAAGTCTATCTATGTACATGTTTGCATATCCTTATCCTTTTCTTGTTCAATTGAAATTGTTTGCTTTCTTCTCGTTTCTTCTTTTCTTAACTAACCACACTTTGGAAAAATGAAAATTTTCCTTCCGTCCTCTGCAAACAAATATAGAAAAGTGTGCATAATATTTAATTTTTATTACAGAGGAAATTAATAAAATGTTTTCAGGAAAAAAAGGAAATTACACTCGGCTTAGAATGAATGCTTTTTGTTGTCCTACCTTTCGCTTGTTCTTCTTGCAATTTGCCAAACCACTTCGAAACTAAAAAACAAGTAAAAACACTATAGTGGATCACGGCCTATGGCTACATATCCTACACCATCCGAAAGTTGTTCACATAAGGACTTTGCAAACAGGATGGACGTTATATGGGAAATGGTCGAAAAAGTGGTACGATCCGAACCCTTTTTCAATGGCGTTGTCACGTCAGTGTGCCAAATAACAATAAAATATCTCAAAAATTTACGGAAACACAAAAAACTAAGACGGACAGACAAAATTGGATCAATTCAGAATCACTTTCTGATAATAAAAGTCCTTTTCTGGGTTGCGTACATCCGCACACTCTTGTCCCCCCGATGGTAATGAATAACCGTCACGATCTTATACAAATAAGAGTTGTCTGTGGGCGAATTGGATGATGATGGACTCCTAAATTTTGATATGTTCTCTGATACCAACGGTATCGTGAGGGTAAAAACATTGTCTTATCATAAAACCTAGCCCTCCGCCCCCTAATGTGTTCTAAAGCAATTTTCATTGTGTTCGTTAACAACCTTCGCATTAGTGATTATCATCGTCTCAATCTCGAACACTTGAAGATATCTTTTAACCTTCAATTACGTAAAAATATTACGTGCAGAGAGAAGCAGTGAAAACAGCAGTGAATGTTAGAATTTAATTGCACATTGAAAAACTTTTTAAGGACTCGAAAGTTGAATTCAAACTAAAATATATAAAAAAGTAGGAAACAGTTAGAGGAATTTGTAAAAATTTTCTTCTTTTTCATATTCTATCACTTTTTTTGATAAACTTTTCACTGAGAAAGTTTTACAAAATTAAAATAAATAATTAATAATTTCTGCTTATATAAGAGGAAAGTCTTGATGAATATTGAAAGCAACCCTTTACCTGGTATTAATTGAGCTAATTTTTTTTTATTGTCTTTTTCTTAGTTAGATAAGATATCAAGTGACCTGAATTAGAAAATTAAAAAAAAAAAAAAAGATCAATTTTCAATCATTTAAAATTTCTTATGTAAAACCACTAAAAAGGAGTTCAAGGATTGTGTGCTTAAGAGATTTTATACGATGCCGTAACCGTTAAATATCATTTTTATATTTTACCGGCTAATAATGTTGTTATTGAATGTCAAAATGTGTTCCATTTAAGGCTTACTCCCCACAGTTTATGTCATCTCCTCATCTCGTCAGTGTACACAAATCAGGGCAAAGGTTTTTCTTTGCTTCCTTGTTAAAATTTTTTATTCTTGGTCTGATACCCTACACCACTTGTAGTACAATAGCATATATTATGTTTGTACGAATGTATGCAACAACCAGATGGACATGAGCGAGACTCAACGTTTCATACTTTTATTTAACTCTTATTATAAATATTTTATTTACTTTTTTTTATTTTATACACATTTAAGCTTGTCTGTCCTGCCCGACTTAGATTGAAAGTTAGAGACAAAAATATAAAATATATTTTTTCGAGTTTTCTCATATATGATGAGTTTTTTCATATATGATAAGCAGATCGCAAGCATGCTTTATATTCGATTCTCAATCGATCAGGGAATGTTTGTGCCGAATTTTAGCTTTCGAGCTTTATTTTTACGACTGCGGCAAGTCGACAAAAATAGGAGATCAAAATGATCCTTTTTATAGAAATACATCATCGGTACCTTGCTACAAAGCTAAACCAGATAAAAAAGAATCGATTCTAGATATTTGAATGCTTTTTCGTATAAGTAAAAGTCGCCAAGAAATTTTATTGAAAATCGGAAATTAAAGTACTACTGACTCTACGAATAGGGGATGCTCTGGTTTAGCTTTAATCGCCATCCCTGAAGGACTGAAAGTACTACTGACTCTACGGATAGGGGATGCTCTGGCTTAGCGTTAATCGCCATCCCCGAAGGACTGAAAGGACTACTGACTCTACGGATAGGGGATGCTCTGGCTTAGCTTTAATCGCCATCACCGAAGGACTGAAAGGACTACTGACTCTACGGATAGGGGATGCTCTGGCT
>KK502509.1:316606-348874 GCA_000688735.1 Glossina austeni
AACAAACGCGTGCTAAAAGAATTCAATCAACAAGGAAGGTCGGGCCACCAAGCTGGTTTTTTTTCTTCCTACCGCTCTGAATTTCCTCAAAAATAAAGCATTTAAGAACACCCGAAGGTCTAATTCATTTTTACAAATTGTCTTGGAACGGACTCTGGAGTGGTTGAGTATACCCTGCCCAAGGCTGAGTACCGTTACAAAGGGTCAAAATGACGTACTCGGTAATTCTAGTGTTAAAGAATAATTTAAACACGAATAGAATTGACAAACTAATAACTAAGGAAAATATATTTTCACAAAATTCCATTGATTTGTTTCTTATGCTAGACAAGAGAAAAATTGTGAATTGTGAAATAAAAAATTTCTAAGAAAAACACATCCAATCCTCTCTAAGGGATGTCGATTTCATCGAAGAAAAAAAGTACAAAAATTTGCATTTTACAATTTTTACATTTCATTGCATTTTCTTCAACGTGTTAAGAATATTTCAATATTCTGTCTCTTTCCATAACCTAATAAGATGAATATTCTGTAAACTAAGTGAGAAAAATCTATTCACCTTGGGACAGTTCTCATTGAACAACATTTGTTTAGAAATTATTGATATGGGGCACGACAGCTTTCTAATAAGAGAAGATATGAGAAGATTAAAATTCTGATCGAGCTTCTTCTAGATCTAAAATACATATCGAAATTGTCGCGCCTTTTTTGAATGTTAAACAGTATTATAGGCAGTATTCTAGGCGTTACTTTCCCATTCGCTGTCTTAACTTTAAAAACAGTGATGAACTATAACAGAGGAGCAAATAGACGAGACTAAATCAGTTGAAAGTCATACGCAGACTGACTTACTTTAGGTATCTCCGATAGCTTTTTTTGGCTCTAGCAAGCGGTCTGACAAAATCGTGCTCTGCCATGCGCTCGCATTGCTATCCTGTGATGATAGATAAAGAAATGCTTTTAAATAGAAAACACTATTGCTATGCAATACAATTTTCTTACTTCGTATTATACGTTCCTTAAGGAGAATATCTTCGATTAACCGTTGCTTGTTTGCCACAAATAAACTAAGACAAGATACTCTTTAAATATTCGTTCTTTTAATGCCACATGCGCTTTGTAAAAGAATTCAACGTAATTTTTGCCGGTATCAGCTGCACTTGTCTTCTGTATTTTAAATAATTTAAATGCAAGACATTTCGGATCTTAAGTTTTTACTTTTAAATTTATAGTTGCTTTTCTACTTTTTTTTTTATTTTTTTTTTTTTTAATAAAATGAGTGAAACCTGGCAGATAAGAGCTTTTGTCAAAGATGTGTTTTGATGTGTTTTACGTTAGATCCAATTTTCTCCTCAATTTTCTGCCTCTTAACTTGCAAGGGAACTTAGACTCGTCTACGATTGATCCACTTATCTATTCCTTGTTTGTATTCCCATAAGATTAGTCACAGTTTGATGATGGCGAGCAGGTGTGTTGTTCCAAGAATAGAAGAGATTGTTTCCTTCTTTTTTTTTTTTTTTTTTAATCCGACCAATCACTTAAAGCACATCCACTACGCGTGTCACGCGGTGCTAGTCACAAAAAAGTTGGGAAAGAAAAGAGATTGAGAGAAAGGCCCCTGAAAATCGGGAAGCTATAATTTTCTTTCTGCTCTTAGGAGTTTGTCTAAGCGGTCACAATTCCATGATTTTTAGCAAATTTTTCTTTTCCAAACCATAAAAGCCTTCCCTGGGCTCTGAATCTCATTCTCATACTCTTTTCTATGTTTTTAGAATTCCCTGCCACTTTTTATTTTCTGTCAAAATCCAGTGTCCGCTGTTCTTGTCTTTTTCAAGAGCAAAGCACAGCTACCAGTTTCTTGGCGAACTGTAAATTTTTCTAGGACTAGGACTAGAAACATATTCTGCAAAGTTTACTTTTAAAATTTAACCCCAGCACAACAATTATAGCGTACACCACATCAAAGATAATGTATTTTGGCAAAAGTTTTGCTGTCTTGCAGTGAATTCTACGACAACATACAACTGCTTGCCTGCTCTACTTTATACATATATTGGACAAGTGAAATATAATGGACGCATCATTCAGCAGTTGTTCATAAATTAACATTAAATGATTGACTTCTAATTATCAGATTTTTGTTCATTGTGTGCGAATTTTTCAACCGATTTAACAAAACCTTCAAGTTTAGACTGAAGTGGAACGAAAAAGATTAACAGTTAGTATCGAGTTTGACGTCATATGTTTGAAGATTTTCAAGCTTCATAATCGTAATTTGAAGAAGCCGAGATGATTAAATCATTTTAGTCATACAAACTTATATGTAAGTAATTTGTATGGTGTCCAATGCACATTTTCTATGTGCTCCACATGTTTGATAAGCTTTCATGTGTCCTTTGTGATGGATATTGTAACAGAAAGCATGATTGCAAAAGCAGAACAGGAATAAAGAAACATTAAAACAGTCGTCGTAGTAGAAATTATGCAATATTTGTCACAATACTTTTATAGAGCGTAAAATTGTTAAATCGTAATGATGTGTAACAGTTTTCTCTTTTATTTTGCATGAGAAATCATTGAGAGTAGTATGTGGCATAGTTGTGCAAACAGTTTATAACAAAAGAATTGCAACTTTTTTAAATACTTACTTGACAAGTGCAACTTAGCTTTAAATTCGGAAATTTCTAGAAATACACACATTTGTCATAGGAATGAACTGACGCAACTATCATTCACCCACTATTTCTTCTTCAAATATTTGAAAATTGCGAAAGTAAGATAGACAGCAAAACATAATTGATTTTCATTAGCGAACGCTTATGTGATTTGAATTTGAACTGATCCGCCGTACTTTCATACCATTGGCATTCATTTTAGTTACCCAATAATTCCCATTTAATCTATGTTATCGACATAATATCCCTTCAAGAGTAATCCCCTTCACAATCATGCCAAAGCTTTTACGACATTTGAACGCCGTCTTGGGAAAAGAATCCATCAAAACCCTCAAAATGCCCATCAACCCCTGAAACATCCTTTTCCTTGAAACATCCTTTTAAAGCTTGGAAACCAATAATATCCCTCGGAGGCCAAATAGGAAGCAAACAATGAATGGCGCAGCAATTCGAACTTGCATGCACGTGCACTTCCTAGCGCTCCCAATCGGTAATACGTTAATCTCTTTTTCCAGTGTAGACTTAGGGGTTCATTTGCAATTTAGTCCTGTACCGGTTGTGGGTGTGGCTCTGTGCTAATTGTGTACATGCTTTTTTTTCTTTTGTTTCATTGCACTTACGCTAAGTTTTAATTAATTTAAGATTTACTTTAAGAGTCATTTGAACTCGACTGGCATTTGTTTTTAGTTGATTTCCTGTATAAGTAGAATAAATAAATAAATTACAAACATTTTAAGCAGAAAGGTATATATTTTTCACGCCCAAATTTTTATGCAAAATAATAAATATATCGACTTCGTATCGTATGTTCAATAAATCAGTTAAGCTTTGCAAACTCGCTTATCAGCTGCGGAGAATAATTTTCAGAGATCTTTAATGATTTCATTAAAAATGGCCAAGTGGTTGTCGGTGCCAAGAGTTGGCAAGGACTGTGTTAAATATATATAGTTCATATGTATGTTTCAGTTCAGTTCAGTTCATATATATGTTTTATGTAGAAATGATCTTAGATTGTCACGCTTAATGAGAATGATAATGAAATGGACGGTACACACGGACTTAGCGCGAATATTCCACTTGAAAAAAATAGAAAAAGTGTTCTCTCGTAGGTCTGTTCGCATATTTACGGTATTTTAAAAGTACGTGGCGCTGTCTTCTTCTTATTTTATTACAGATATAAAATTTGTGTATTTAACGGAGGGATCAAAATCAGAAAATGCTCCGATAAATACGTTCCTTTGTTGCGGGAACTGAAATGTTCCGTTCGTAGTTCTCAAAACATTAGAATTGAAATCTCATTGAATATCATTTCAAAATTCATTCGAATTTGTAATTTCCCAGTTCCCAGTGAGTAGACAAAGAGAGAATTCTTCTATTCGCATTAAATCAATAAAAGTCTTGTTAGTTGAAAGGAAAATTAATCGCTTCCAACTTTTCCATTCTCTCGTGTAAAATATTTTACAAGAATAATAAAAAAAAAAAATTGTTCTACTATATATGCATATATCGAGTTATTATCGGACCAAAAGGAAAAGGAAAATGTGGCATTGGTTTTGCTCTGAAATGTTTATGGAAAGAACCACATGTAGAAATGCACTTAGACGCATTAATACCGTATTGTGGAAATGCTTTGTGGTATTACATGAATGAATATTTTTATATTTATATATATATATTTCTATACATCATACATAATGCAAATGAGAGTAAAATTTAGTTCTAGAGAAAGGATTATTATTATGTGCAAAAAAAAAATTCAGAGTAAAAAATGAAAAAAATCGCAAAAAACAAAAGAAAATATGAAAAAACATTAATCTGAAAAAATGCTATGAGAATATAAATTTATTATAACATACATTTAAACGCAACACATTGAACAAAGAATTTGATATTAAGTAAACATGTATGTACAAGTTCCGTTATCTCACTTTTCTGATGTCTTTGCTCTAATGACGTTTAAAAGATTTTAAAAAAAAGTTTTGTAATTAAAAGTTTTTTTTTTATTAAAGTTTTCCTAGTAAAAGGGAGTTTGGAGGATATGCTTTAGAACCTGAAGGTGTAACTATTTGATCCATGAACTAAAAGAATTCTTACAAACGAAACAAAACAAAAACCGTCCAAGGATAGTCTAGATACGATATTGTCCCCTAATAAATTTAACACAGCTTATGAGAAGCAATCGTTTTTCCAGGTGCCAACAGCTTAATAATAAGGGATTCCTTTCAAACCTCATTAACGTGCCATGACTGTCTTCGGTCCTTGTGGCCTTTGTCCATCTACCACATTGCTAACGCTGCTGTAGGTGAACTCTTGCGCATGAGTACAGTTGTCATGAACAACACAAGCTATGGAAACTTACACCAAGCGAAGATCTTATTGATCGCAGGCAAATTTTCAACTAATCCCCATATATAGCAGTTGTAGGTGCAACTTACTTTGTAGTGCCAATGTGGGAGTTACTGCTAGCACACGCTATAATCTTTCCCTACTTGTTCCACCTGACTGACATCGTGCGTACACCTCTCTAGGACGCATACTTTTCCCAACTTAGCTCGTAAGTCCTTAAAGATGAAGAAAATATTTTTATTTTTCAAGGTTGAATGGAATGCACTCTTCGCAAGTCTTCGGACGCTAAAGGGAGCTGGTTATAGTCATGAGACGAATATAGAAAAATTGCTAGGAAATTTAATTAATTACTTCCAGCATATGCTTGTCCTTATCGTAGTTTCTTCACAGACATCGTATGACTCTCTGCGACTTCGCTGACATTTCCTTATATGGTAAAGCGTAAAGGTAACGTTTTAATTTTTGAGATTTTGCGAAGAGTATTAGAACGCGATAGTTACATCGAAATCTAAAGACAACTTCACTGATGACATTCCCTTAGGGAACGCAAAAAATTTAATTGCTCTTAGAGCAAATTTGATTCCGTTCCAACTACTGTAAATCAGTATACATATCAGAGTACATATTGCCTTGCTTATCATATTGCTGCCTGCCTTGGTAGTACAAAATAATGGAAAAGATCCCTAGCGACCTTTTGAAATAACCTAACAATTGCTTTGAATGAATTTTTTCGTATCAGTATTAACATTAGTCAGTACAGTGCAGAAAATTCATCTCATATTTTCAGTTCAGTCGAAGAAATCTACATCTCCCTCGCCTATTAGAATTGTTAGTTGGAAAACCTTTTAACCCAGATACGTTAATTCAGCACTTGGCAATGAATATAATAACGCACATAACAACTGCATTGTCCGGTGAAATCAAATGAAACGACAAAACATCTTATCTCCGTTAGAAAGGAAGCAGCGGCCACCATAACAATAACTAATCTTTTGCTGCATACTCATCTTGATTTGAGAATTAATTTAAGCAGAACTCTGAATTTCCAAAGAGCATCAACAACAACAACAACAACAACAACACCAACACCAACAACAACTAAGACAGAGACAGAGACAGTTCAACTAATCCAATGACAATGTAATTAAGAAAAACGATTTAATGATGTAGTCTCTACATTAGCTACATATATAGATAAAATATATTTGAAGATATGTGCATTTATCGCATCGTACAATAGTATTCGCGGTGGTATTTATAGCTAAATGTGTGGGAATATATAGAGAAAGCACATAATATGAAAACGTTATCATTATTAATGCGTGTGTGCGTGTAGCTTAACATAAATGACAGATACTACATTTATATTGTATTTATGTGTGTGTGTGTGTATATATATATAAATGTGCGTGGCATTCTAGGGAAAAGATATTTGCATATGCATAAGCGAACGACATTGAGTGTAAAGTATAAAAGTGTGTAACAGCGGTAGCAAAAAAAAAAAAACTACAATGTCGCGTAACCAGGGGAGTTAACCTCTTTTCCAGTGAATCGTGTAGACTTAACTTTAAACAAAGTGCGTACAGAGAGAGAGAGAGAGAGAGAGAGAGAGCGAATAAATTCCACGAAAAGAGAGCATATTTCCTAAATTTATCCCATTGATGAAAGAAATAAAATCAAGGATGAGAGAACAAATGGCATTAAAAGAAAAGCGAAAAGAAAAACAAAAAAAAAAAAAAAGAAAAACAACCACTAAATACGTATGAAACACAAACACAAAAACGTTAATGCGGTAACATATACATCGACAGACTAACCCTGTGTAGGTAGCCTCCGTTAAGAGTAAATGAAAGGGCAGAACAAAGCATTTATAAAAATAGAGAAAAAGCAGAGGATGTTATAAAAATAACAACATTATGTATATACATGGATTGTTGAATACATATATGTATGTGTATGTGTATACCCAGTTAGCCACATGTCCATAGGACAACAAAACAAAGGAATATCTGAAATTGTATTTCTAATGCAAAGCACGGAAATGGGCAACGGAAGAGCTAAGATTCCATCGTGTGTGTCGAAGAGAGGAAAACCTAAAAATTAGAAATGTCCGCCCGCAAACACCGCTAATCATTTGTACATAAACAAATTATATAGTTGAACATATAAATTACGTTTTTTTTTTTTTTTTTTTTTTTTATATTTTAACAACAATTTTTACGTCATCATTTTCTTACCATTTGAAAGCACACGAAAGAAGTTTAATTTTTTCCTTTATCCCATGTTTCCAGCACAAAAATCTCTGATGAGGTTTAGTGGTCAGATTTACTTTGCGGTCATGGTAGGCTAGTATTAGTGTTACAATTCACCACCAATTTGCAGATTGCGACACGTTCTTCGAGCAAAGTACTTGTCATTTAAGTCAAATAGGCTTCATTTGCATAACGTTATGGAATGCTTGTGACTCGTGCGTAATTGTTCTTTTTTGTTATTATTTTTTTTTGTTTTTAGCTAATATGCGGTGACGACTACGACGAATTTGCTAGGAATTTGGATTTTATTTCATAAAAATAATGTTTTGTAAAGAAATAAAAAAACGTTTATGTTGAATTAGGCGAAATATTGGGAGGTTGCAAAAGTTTTGCCCAGCGACCTCTACAGTTCTAAAAATGATAAACAAATGGGGAATACCATGGTACAATAAAAGTTGAATTGGATGGTTTTGACATTCCTCTAGATAAGATAAAATAGCACTTCCCTATGTAATATTATTGATTAATTTTTTAGCGTACGTCGACGCTAACCATGAAAACCGGAAAATTGCATTTTCTTTGTCAAATGGAAAAAATCTCATTTACTGCTAAGATAATCGATTTTAATAATTAAATATTAACCACAACCATGTCCATCCTCAGTATAAAACCCGATTTTGATCTATTACTTGGAATACATTTTTAATTAATAACTAATTTATGGGCTGTAGTCGAGTAAAGAACTCACATAAATTTGGTACGACATGTCCGATCATTGGAAATTTTGCACGTGTTAATTGCAGTGTCCATGTGTCCATGCATTCAGCGCAATGACCTTCTTAATCAATGTGCTCATGTCCCTGTACAGTTTTCCCCCTTGATCGTAGTTTTCAAGCTCCTAAAAGTCGGCAAAGAAAGTAAAATATCCAGAAATGCTGAACAGAATGTTATCTCTTTTCGCAATATTAAAGAAGAATGTCGAGTCGATTTATTTACGTCCGATAATCGAATCGTTAATCAGAATTTTTTCCTTGTGATTATAAATATTGCAGCACGATGTTGCACAGACAGACGGACATTGTTAAATTGATTCAAGTTTTTATGCTCATGAAGATAATGTATACCCTATGACCTCAATATTATGCATCTGATCTAATTTGAAAAAGGGAGTGTCATCTTGTTTGGAAGGTTTATTAAGATGCTTAACATACTGGTTTGCTTAATAAAATCCTTTTCAGTTTCTCTATTTTTTTTTTTAAATAATTGAAGTGTTCACTTCACTTGTTCCTCACAATACGCATATAAACATTAGCATAATGGTATTCGCCATTTGCTCGAATAAAATATAAAAAAAAAAAAAAAAACAACTTCAAGGAAATTCGTTTATTCGTTACGACTGTGTTTTATGCACACAAGAGTTTATAAGTTTAGCAAACGTATTTTATTGTCGTGCGAAACGGACCTTTAACTCTATCATAAATTTGACAATTTGCTAACATGCAAAACGGGATTCAAAATGCTAATGCAAAGGGAAGCTAATGCAAGAAAAAAAAAAAGAAAGAAGAAAGACAAGTAAAAAAAAAAACGGGAAAAAGAAAAAAGTTCTTTATCTCATTATTTGCGACTATGATAGTTTTTTTAAGAGATTAGGCAGGTACCAAAAACATACGACTTGAAATGACGACCCAAATCTGATATAAGAACTTGTGAGTCCTTGTTAAAAAACAGGTAAAACTTTGGTCTCCTAGCTGAAGCGAACCCTAAACATTTTACATTCTGAACAAAATGGAAAATCCGGTTGGAATTTCGAGCCAGTCGAGAGATGTCACGCATCAAGGCGAGTATCGTTTAACATTTGACTCCTTTTATGTCAGTTGGTTCATTATAGTAGAAATGGATACCATCTACCACCTCAGAAGAGTATGTGAGAATTGCTAAATTTTGATTAGATTTTTCGATTTTAAACTTTGAAAGGGTTCATGTTTGAAAAATTATAAATCCGTCTTTTTTCGTCCGTCAAAGACAGAAAGGTATCTGATCCTGCAGCACAGGCTCAACAAATAGTTCTTTCCCCACCTTTTTCTTTTTAACTTTTAACGTCTTGAACGTTCAACATAATTACACTGGGCTTCGTATAAAATTTCTTTAAGCTATCAAATGCACACACAAACACTGAGGTGACTATTGTCCGTTTATAGAGTTTCTGGTACATATTCGTAGATATTCTCAAGCGAGCGGTTATATTAGCTTATCCTTACTCTTCGCTTGTATGGATATTTAAATGGGACTTTTGGACGTTCACAAGAGAATCATATACTGTGTGGAAATTGGGTTTTTGTTTGCGTGTTTTGTTCGTTTAATTGTTGAATGGATATTCTGCTGTGCTGTGCTGTGCTGTGCGTTAATTAATTTTCTTATATCAAAGTCATGGGAGATAAGCGCTTGGTAATAATAAAAATAGTCTCTTATATGTGCATGCATAGGAAAATTGTTCGGCAATTACTTATACACGGGAAAGATATCCTAGAATGTTTGTCAAATTGTCAACTTTACGTACAGATAGTTATAAAAAATATTGAGCACTGCAACATGAGAACAAATTTTATTTCTTTATTTCGTTTACCAACTTCAAACCCAAGCGCATACCAACAACATTTCACATTATTAACCAGCCTAACCTAATATTCTCGATTAGTAGATTTGCATATAATTTAAAGTTTTTTAATATTCAAAGATTCCGTTGCATTAAATGCTTTCAACTAAATCGATTTTCCTATTAAAAGTTTTTTTTTTTACAGTTTTACGAATTAAAAGTTAGAGAATCTCTGAATTATAATTTTTCTATTCCACGGTGCGTATGAATAACGATTTCGCAACACGTACAGCATATGTGTCGGCTGTGCCGCACAACTCACGTCGAAATTGATGACGTATTCATACGCCCGTGTGTGTAAAAATGTTCAAAAAAATTAATATGCTTCGTTAAGCTTTTGAAAAATTTACCAAAACATTGGTTACGAAAACGTGCTTAGGATGAGTAATACTGTTCAGTAATTAAATTCCATTGTAGTGTAAAATTAAAATTTAGTGCATTCACATAATGTGTGAGTCTGCTTACACACAAAAAGTATTTAACTTTTCTGCCCCACCCATGCCACCGGCCCCCCACCCACCACTTCTGCTTGTCACAATTTCATTTTACAATAAAAGCACTCGACAAAACAAAAAAAAACATGCTATGCTTGAAGAAATTACATTAAATTTGCGGTATGTTGAGAGCAAAATTTCGGAACAAAAAAAAAGCATTCCACACAACAACAAAATTTTGCCAGAAAAAGGTCTGGAAAGGACATTATTCCAACCTTTTAAAATTCAAGCGTAACTGAAAAGAAAAAACGCAAAAAAAGAAAAGAAAAGAAAAGAAAAGAAAAACATTAACAGCCTAGAGAACTAAATACAATTTTAAGACATTAAGTCTCATACCGGCATACAAAAAAGCTTTGTTTGGATTTAAGAGGTCGCTCAAAAGGAGTTAACGATTTAGTTTTTTTAGTAAAACACAAGTTTCTTTATTGGACGGGATTATGGACAGGATTATATTAAGTAGTCGACCCCAATTTGCGGAACATAATTGTTTTTTTAAACTTTGTTTGCCCTTTTCTATGTGTTCTCTACCTTTCTGCCGTGCTGTCATGCCGATCCGCTCTCAGAGGTTTCATTTTTCTTTCAATATGAGTTCATTTATGAAAATGGACGAAATTTTCAAATTGAAAATGTTGAGCTCATGTTGATACACCCCACCACTATATGTAATCATATTTTGTTTTCCAGATGTGCATGCATGTGTACACTGCTCTAGGTAGGTAGGCATATGCATATGCATATTTGCATATGAACACATTTACGCACATAAAACAACAAACGCCTATTCTCTTTACCTATTCTTTGCTTATATGTGTTACGCATATGCATATGCATTTGTTTATTCAACTATACGGAATATGTCATAAAGCAAGTAATTTAACAAAAAAAAAAAAAAAAAAACATTTTTTCAAGCGTGCAATGCAAAAAAAGAATGAAAATTTCTTCTCCAATTTTTTTTTATTTATTTATTTTTTTTTTTAATGTAGTACAAAATATGTGTGCCACAATGTCTCCTTAAGACAGTTCTATAATATCAATCGTACATATATAATATTAAATTCAAGGCAATCGACTATTAACTTGATAAAACACATACACATGCATTTAAAGTAAAAGGACAAGAAACAGAAAAATGGCAAAAGGAATTATCATCATAAACGCACCGTTAATCAAAATGCAAATTGTTGTCAACCTTTCAACAACGGAGACTATTAAGTATGCGACTGCGTTAAAATGTTTCGTCTTCTCGTTAAGGTCACATACCGTAGACATTCAATGCTTTCAATGTGTGCCGGAGGAACATGTAATCGTTAAATTCGAGTAATTACCACAACACTGTAGTGTAAAGGTGCAGTAATTACTTCACTTCCTGCTATCCTCTCGGTATTTTATGGACAAGAGAGTGTGTGCTTTCAAAATTCTTCTTCTTCTTCTTCTTCTTCTTCTGTATTCGATTGTTTGCTTACCGTAACAATGATGCGAACGATCGATTTAATTGACGCTTTCACTGACACATGACGGAAATTTGCGAGCTTTACGCAGCCGTTCATTGCTTATTGACTAAAAAAAAAGGCTCCATAAAGTTGATGCACGAATCCTGGATGCAACGCATGCATAAAAAGATAAAAGAAATTGTATAGGAATTTTTTTTTTTTTTTTTTGCATGACTTCTTGCACAACTCGAATAATTTCTCAGCCAAAAACTGTAACTTAATGCTCTGCAGTTTTCTTTCAATGGTATAACTCGCTTGTACTTTACCGCGACCGTTTGTTGCTTAACCGATTTATCCCACTTTAGAATAATTGATTGATAATAGATTGTGTGAGAAACTGGTCTTTTTTGCGCTTTTGCACTTAGAAGACGAACGTCGTACGCATAAAATATTTTTGTACCTAAAAGCAATCATATTTAGAGAAATCAATTAAGAAAATCAATAGGCGATTGATTTTAGGGAGAGCTTCGTGTATTCGTGGTTGAAATTAATTATCGCAATTCTCTTCTGGGAATACTTTTTGAATACTTTTCCACAATTCATTTCTATTACTACACTTTGATTCTCCTCAAACATTCTCCAAAGGACTGAGGCCAGAAGAGATGACTTGACCATTCAATGACATCCAAACAACATACTCCCGGAACTATACTTTCGCTTAATTCGAAGAACGTTTCGAATCATTATCCTACTGAAATGTCCATAGCAGTAGCTTATTTTCTTCGGCAGGCGGTAACACTACAGTTTCCAACAAGTTTTTATATACAAATCTAAACACGCTATTGGTTGACAAGATCTTGTTCTTCTGTGAGTGCTTATCCTATGGATCTGCATAAGGAAGGAATCAGGAAACGATCGTCTTTTGATAATTTCTTGTCATAGTTCAAGAGAAAGAGACAAAAGACAAGGAGAATACCGAGTTCTTTACCTGAACAATGCATGCATGACGTTACCATTGCCATATGCTCTTTGCTCTCTTGGCTAAGTATGGTAACAGTTGCATTTACGATTGCATACACGATCGTTGTTATGCATTCATTGTTATGTTGTTTTTGTTTAATTCTCGCTTCGTTTTTTTGCATAGCTCTAACCATACTATAAAATCAAAACCTGTTGAGAACCTCCTCACTTTTATATGACATATAAATATTTTTTACTTTATTTGCTTATTGTCCGTATAGATTTTTTTTTTTTAAATTACTGCGGTATTATGGGCTAAGTTAAAAAAAAAAGGAAATTTATTAGCTTTTTAAGTATATTTTTTTTTCTTAAGAACAGCGACATATAGAATAAAAAAATACATGTCTTGACATCAAAATTATTTGACCTTTTGAAAGTGTATTCAACACATATATGAATGCATTTAAGCTTTTGCAAAAATAAACATTATTATCCAAATATTCTAGATTTGTTAAGTCTTTTCTGCCAGTCGTAAATTATGAAAGACATGTTCTCTCGCGTATGCAAATACATTTATATGCATTAATGTTGGTAAGCAATGTACATATTGTCCTTCTCATTTATTTATGCTACGCCTGTTTAATATTACTCTGTGACACTTGAATTTATACATATGAATATATATATATATGTATATATATATATATATATGTGTATATATAATATATATATAATATTTATATATGTATCTATACAGGTTTATTATCCAAAGTGTATAACAATTTCTAGTTATTTTTTGTTGTGCGCATGCATGTATATTGTAATCACAAGGTCTTTTACCCAATTTAAATTCTCCCTTTCACGAGTAAATAACACCATCACTCGTTACTATTTTACAGCAAAAAATTCGCTAATAAAAATATGCTTTAGATAGTGTTATGTGCCATTAGAATGTTTGACGTTTCTTTTACATATATTTATGTGTAGGATGTGGATGCTTAGACAAATAGTAGTGTCGAACAATAGTTTCGTGAAATTTTTTTCGCAATTTTTTTTTTTTTACTTTGCTGCACAATTCGATTTCATTCCATAGCGATGGAATCAATCTGAAGCTACAACATTTCGAAGCTCTCTTTTTATTCATTTATCAAAATCATAAGTTGAAGCAATGACTTCGCCATTTGTTCGTCCTGTAGCAGCTTTAGGAGATTCGCAAATGGATAAAAGTTGTAGTTGATCTGTAGAATGATTTGGATGGGGTAGCAACTCAAACTCCTTCAATTCGTGTTGTATTAGTGGCCCTCTTCCTACCCACTCCCCTACCCATCTATAAAATTATTTTCTCATGTTAAAATTTTCATACAAAGCTGTGAACAGATTGTCTCATGATATCTTTACAATGACTCTTGATTAGCTCTTGCAATTTTGTTTTTCGGTTATCGAAAATTATTTTTTAGATTTTTTGTTTTTCGATGGTTTGCGGTGTAAGGCAACGCTTTTGCAGATCCGCAGCATTTAGCATCATCGGCGTTCGTATGACCTTGTTTTGGGACGAACAAACCACAGACATATTGTTGTTTTTTGTGAGTAAAAAGGTTTGCCAAAATACTTTTCAAGCCAATGCTGAGGTTTTTTTTGCAAACAATTTTTTTCTTTCTTCTTCTTTTTCATCAAAAAGCAATATTTAAACAAAACACGAAATTCGAATTTTTCCATTGTCTTGAAAGTAGCATAACTAAAACGATTGGTAACTGTAGTAAATAAATCAACGAAGGGACATAAAATTTTGATAGAAATCATTTCAGCGTTAACGCTTCCTAAAGATAATACGAATATTTTCTTAGAAAAGACCAGACAAAAAATAAGAATTACAGATCACAAGCAAAGAAAAGAGAAAAGTGTAGTAAGGACATCAGGACATCATTTATAATGGTATTGATATGTTGTACAAAGTAGACAAGTAGTCCCTGATATTGTTGTACAAAGCATCGTCTTTTAATCAAAGTCTTATTCTCAGCATTAGCTTAAATAAAGAGTAAACAGCTATAGATGAGTTGAGAGGATTATAGTTTAGTAACCCACCCACTATAACCCACTTACCCACTTACATTTGGATAGTAGTGATAACTGGGCAGTGTCCTGAGTTTCATATTCATCTTTCAAATCAATACACGATAAGCATAATATAATAAATAAATAAATAAATAAATTAGATAAACTTAGTAAATCAGATCAAAATGCTAAAGGGATAAGAGAACAGAATATATTTTTCAAATCTTGTCTAAAGTGATTTATAAAAAAAATTGCTTCTTTATAAAGCACTAAAATTGTTTAGTTGTTAATTCTCTTAATCTATCGTTTTTTTTATTGGAAAAACTCAAAGTCCTCCTTACAATCCCTTTTCCCTTCCAGTGAACAGTTAATTTGAAGAAAAAAAAAGAAAAAAAAAGGATAGGACTTAAGTAAGGATATGTTTGCTTTTTTTTTTATTGTTACGTGATACGAAAACCATAACGCTGCACCGCGAAACACCTACGAGAATTATGTAAAGGAATCCACGTAGTGCAAATATCCGGCTGACTTCACTTCCTGTTTTTAGTGGAAGCTGAACTTAAGTTACAAAAACTATATATAAACTGATTAACCCCGAGGTACTTTGTTTTTTGCTTTCCTTTACTGTCATTCGTTTTTTTTTTTTTTTGTTGTATGTTGAAATAAATATTTTAATTAAAAGGTTAAAGAGTTTATGCAAATGTAACGCCAAGAGAAAAAAGAAAACATGGATTATTATTAAAATAAATATTAATTGAAAGTTTTTTTGCGCGTAAAGATGCTCATTACCGCTGAAAAAGTGTAAAGGAAAGAATTTAATACAAATATTCATCTACTACTGGCATGACTGCTGGCAATCGCTGTGAAGAGCTACTTCTGCCATATTTATGAAAAGAGCAAATTATACAAAACAAAACAAAAAAAGTAATAAAACCAAAATAAGTTTTCGCTATTAAAAGTACTCGAAAAGCATCGCTCACTTGGCATACATATTAGAAATTATGTTTACTTCATTGAAGATTTTAATTTTAATGAAACTGATTTTGTTCCCTGAACACAGTCTAACTGAGCCTAACTGAGTTTGTAGAGGATTCCCAAGCAGAATAAAATGGAAAAGTGTTTTATATGTAACTCAGTTCATTAACATTTCGGGCAACAGCATCACAGAGATGTCATAAATTTTTTTTTTTTTTCTCTTTATGAAAAAATTTATTGCATTTACTGGGTCGGAATTTTAAATTTGAAACAAACTCGCAAAAAGTATGACGACAAAGACTTTTACGACTGCAGTGCAGTGAAAAGAACGCCTGACCCAATAAAGTGAACCAAGGAAGGAAAAGAAGGTTTTGATGAATTTACTTCAATTCGATTGTAAAATCCAATAGTTACTGCCAGATGTAAAGTAAAGCAGCCAGAGAAAACTAGCTTCTAGCTTCTAGCTCCTCTCTATAGTCAACTAGGAAAACATTGCGAAGTAACACAGAATTTGAGATTGAAAATATGCAATGAAATGCTGGCTTAGCATAAAACATCTCACCTCAAGTAGGTGAGATGGCTTCCTATCAATTATTATGATTTCAATAAATTTAGGGCCTATTCATAATATATTTGGGCTATGGTCGATTAAAGTCTAACTGAATAGTCTCATGCAACATATCATGCAATAAGTTCGCAGGATGACATATAGATGTCGTTGCTATTGACTAATGCATGTGTTTTTTTTTTGCAATGACCACGTGAAACGTGTCGAAACTTCATGAGGTAGTCGAACTATTAGTTTATGAATTACTGTTGTTTCCGTGGCGCTACTTTTGTGTTGTGTCACTAGCGTCTAACTAAAACGAAAGTAACCTGTAAGGCTAATGCTCGATATGTCATGAGGTTTTGCTACCTGCCGTCTGACGGTTATTACCATGTAAAAATCGTATACGTCACACAGTCATCCTACGTACGTATTGAGCGAATTAACTGAGCCCTATCTTATGAGCGTTTCACTCGTAACAAACTCTACTCTCGATTTTTTTGAAATTTTATTTTGAAAGCAATTATTTATAAAAATGTAGTTAAAATATTAATAAATCCTTCCCTGTCGCTACAGCTAAACACACTTCATAAAAATATGTAAGCAAGGAATTTTATCATTTTTTATCCTTTTTTTGGTTTCATGTGGATTCAATCGATTTGCCAATCGTGAGCTTAATCGTGGCAAAAGGGTTAAGCAAATAATCTTCAAATCTCAAGTACATTTGAGTTTTAAAATTATTCTATAAATAAAATACTTTTTGTACGCAAATGCATAGCAAGCAATTTTACATAAGCGTAGGCGTTAAATTCAATTTTGAAAAAAGAAGAAGAAACTAAAAGAAATTCTTTTTGAAAAATAATTTAATTTTTCTATATCGCGCACAATACTACCGACTGGATGATAAGATATACTTCGCATAATTTTCATTGCACACGCAAGTGCAAATGTTTTCAAAAGCAGGATAAACTTTCAGAAACTTGAAGTAGAAATATTTGCACATAAAATGCCTTTTCATCTTATTTTCAATATTTTTTTTTTAGACGAACACATAAACACATATAAAAATATGTAAAGATGTTTATTGCATTGTGTTGCATAACTTTAGTGTATCGATAATATTATCTTCTTTTTCTTGAAGTTTCTTCCTTCCATTAACATATACATGCACACATACAGTATATTATGGGATAACTTTTCACAGTCTGGCTGCTTCTGGCTCCTTCTTCTTTTGTCTGACTTCTTTTTTACGTTATTTAAGAGAAACATCGAAACACCGAAAAGCCACATTAAATAAACTATTCTTCGTTTATTCGTTCGTTCTTCTTCATTGCATGTAAATAACTTCCAAAATACATGGTACATGAAACACGATTTCCTTTATGAATTTCATAATTATGAAATATGTTGCTTTTGTATTTCACATTAATTTTGTGAACCAACTTTTTAATGCCTTTACAGCATTGCAGAATTGTTCCGATTTTCTGCTAAGGATATCATATAAAATATATATGTGACGATATAAACCCGATGTCATGTTACAACATCTGTTGCATTATCAAATGTTCCAAAAATTAGGGTGAACTGAAACTAAATACTAATAATAATGATAACTACAACAGCAGTTTCTGGTCATCTGGAATTATATGAAGGGAAACTTTCTTCTTTAAAAAGCAAAAGAGTAGAGAAACTACACGGCTTAGTGTTTGTATAGTACAAGGCACTCAAAAGAAATAATGGAAAAATTGTACGAAATTTTGGCAAATCTCGGGAAGCTAATGTGTACAATAATTTTGCTTTTGATGTCGTCAATGAGATGACATAAGTGGAAAGGTTTTAAAATTTGCCAACTTTTGTCTAAGCAACAGTGAGGAAGCTTATCTTCGGACGGACTTATGTTACTCTCTCAAAGTAGAATATAATAGAAATCGTAAAGTATTTTGTATTAAGAGAGAGATTTTTTTTATTCTGTCATAGCCGCCGTCGAGCAACCCGCGATTACGGAATTAAAATAGAACACACGCGTGCAAACACAGTCAAGCAACGAGAAAAGTCCAGGCCACCAAGCTGGTTTTTTTTCACCCCAACGCTCTGAAAGCGTAATCTCTCAGTAATCTCTACGAAAATAAATAAGTAAATTAAAATTAAAACCAAACCCGAAGGTCCAACACATTCTTTCATAAATTGTCTTGGAAACGCACTCTGGATTGACTGGGTTTTACCCTGCCCAAGGAAGAACCGTTACAAGTGGTTGATCAGTTGAGATATTACCCTTCAAGTAATGGTTACAATGCTTAGAGTATTTTATTGCTTTTAAACTGCAGGTTTGTTTGTTTAATGTACATCCGTCCGCCCGTTTAAATGGTAGAATCGTAAAATCCGCGTAAAACCATGTAAACCGAAAACAATCTGTTTTTTAAAATTATTTGCTGAACATAAAGTAAGAGTAAATACATTTAATAAAACCTAAAAATAAAAGATTATCTCAAGCAAAACGAAATAAAATGAAAAACTTTAATAGGAAAGCTTTTATTTCTTAGAAATAAAAAAAAAATTGCTTCTTATGATTAGGAATAAAGTAAAAAAAAAAAACAAATTGCCAGAGAATTATATTATATTGTAAATAAATATAAAACGAGCTTAACTATTATTGTAATGGAGTTCAACTTTTATCTTGCAATACGACCTAAATTGCAATTACTAGCACAATAGCTGTCCTTTTCTTACACATGATGTGTGTGTGTGTGTGTGTAATGTGAATTTCATTGTAATTGGTTCGATTCCGATTGGATAATAAAAGCGTTAGTAGTGATTTCAGTTCTGTGAGATTTGGGAACAACAGAATCTATAAAACTAGAAAGTTTTGTTCTGCATTTATTTATATATTTATTAGGTTGGAGACTATGAAGCGGGCTTTGAATGAAAATGAAAAACGAAAAACGCAATTAGTCCAATTTTTTGATTTTATTTGTGGCAAGCAAATGTTTTAACACAGATGCATGACTAGTTCTTAGTTTGCACCCAAGTGTTCGAGTAGTTGTGTGTGTGGATCGGAGTCCATTCGTCGTCCTTAATTCCTCGTTATCAATATGGGCTGGTGGTCTTCCTCGAGCCTCATTGACGTTACTCAAATTGCCAGAATGAAATTTTTGGAACCAATATCGAGCATTTTTTTCATTGATGGATCCATCTCCGAATGCCTGATTAATATTTCTTGAAGCTTAAGCTGTGGTAAGATTTCATCTAAACTCGTACAAGAAGAGTATAAGAATAAAATAAAAATGGGATACAAACACGAAAAAAAATTTTTACAAAATGATTAAGAAGAATACCTTTACGCTTTGTAAATAAAAATATCGAGCGCACGTTACCATGTACTTCCCTCAGTCGCAGCTGAGCACTGACTAAACAAAAAACGCCCGTTTCATAGTGTCCAACCTAATATATACATCATATATATACATCATATATATATCGTATAGCTTTGTGAAACCACTCCTCTTGACTGAACCCTTTCCAAGCTTTATTCTGCATTCATTCGTATAGGTTTGTGAAGCTTCTCCTATTGATTGAATCCTCTCCAAGCTTTGTTTTGCATTTATTCGTACATTTTTGTGAATCTTCTGATATTAACTGAACCCTTTCTACTGCTACAACGAGTCTTGCTCGACATCGTATTTGTTACGCCAGCTTCTACGCTTGAGCCAGATTGTAATTATTTAAAATCTTAGACTTTTCTCAACTACTAAAGGTATCGTACTCTGAATACTTAAATTCTTCTTATTGAGACTGTTTTTCATGTCTTTTTGGCCAGTTAATTAAGGAGTTAGTCGTGGGCAAAAAAATAAAAAAAAAAAAACAAAAAATTAGACCTGCAAAGGATGCAATCTTCCTATCAAATATCGGAAACCCCTCGTGAACAATATAGATTAACGAATTAAAATTAGTTCAAGTGTGTGTGAAGCCAAAATTCGAAATTTTGATTTCAAAAACCGTACAAAAGCGAAATAATGTAAAGCAAGTGATATGTGAAGCGTGTTACGGGTATATTCGTATTTTCGAATTTGAATTTTTCAATTTTTGTAAACGTGCGCTGGCCGATAACAATTACCACATGGACGGACGACGGACGGGGGTATGTGGCTCTTAATTGACTCTTAACTTCACGCTTATCAAGGTCTACTTATTATAGTCTTTAATGCTTTAATGTTTCCAAGCTTTACAGAAGGGAGAATAAGCCTCATATGCATACTTTCAGTGCTCGTGAATGGGAATAAAATTAGTGAACGATGTTCGATAATAACAGCCCCAGTATTTTGTGCAACATAACAAATGAGTCGCAAGTTATAAGCATTTTTTTCGGAGTCTTTAATGGTTTAGACTTAAAGTCTCCTCGCTCCCTAATATAACAAAATTCATGTTGGAGAGCTTTTATTGCGTATGATAAAAGTTTCGGGCAAAGTCATCGAAAATTATGACAAGAAAACAGATTATTTTCTCCTATCCTCACTAGCGAACGTACGCCGCAACGCCAGAAAAAATCTCTTGATATTTTGCTTCGCTTTTAAGCAGCCACCTATTAGACGACACGACGTTCAATTTTAACAAAAATTAAAAATCCTGACTTTTTAACACTTGCCAGTGTGCACAATAATTCTATGATCAACAGTGTAATGCACAAGCCAAGCAACGATTAATTATTTTGATGTGTTGCGAGGGATTTGCTTGCTTAACTCCTTTCATGTCTCTCAAATAAAGATTAAAAGATAAAAGAATAAAGAATAAAGCAACACTCACATCAATTAATAACACGACGACGTCAATCGGTTTAAATGGGAAAAAGCAAATTTTAAATTATTATAGCAAAATATTCTCATCGCTACTAAAGAATTCTCTTTTGCATGGAAGTGATTCCTTTTACAATTAAAAAAGCTTATGCACTCCTCCGACTGAAAGTGTTTCGGTACATGATTTTTGAAATTTTTCATCTTGTTTTTTATTATCAAACTGTTGCTTTTAAAAACATTACAGCATTGCCATTAAAAACTTTTTCATGCGGAAAAAGGAAAAAAAAAACAAAATTTTTTTTTCTTTCATTTGTTTTATATCAAAGCATTTATCCTTTGCATTATTGGCATAAAATCAATAATACACAGATCTTGTGGAAATTATTAAAATTTATATGGAATCAAAAAGACATAAACAACAAGTTTTCCTGCATTATGGATGTGTTGTTGCTTAGTTCAAAACTATATTTGCATATAAGAGATTTTTAGCGAAAAAAAAAAGTACACGACTTCTCTAACCTGAACGAATTTGAATTTGTGAGTGAAAGTACAGTTAATCAATATTTTTTACATTTTGCCTTCATTTTAATACATTTGTGCCGAATACATTCAGTCAGTCCTTTGTGTAAAATGATTTTCCTTTGAATGCCTGAACTCTTTTCATCAAAAATGGTTCAACTGCAGAAAACTTTTGAGGCTTGAGAAAGAAATCAAAGTTGAAAATGGTCTAAAAAAAAACTTGAAACTTTCAAGAATTTTCTTCGCATAATTCTTTTTCAATCATTGAAAGAATTTATTATACCCAGCAACGAATATATACGAGGATATAGGGATGAGGATATAATCGTTTCGTCAATTGATTTGCAACTTTCAGAAAGAAGTTTCGGAGCTTCTTGATCACAGTATCAAACCTTCAATCCACCCAGATATATTTGTCCGTCTATGTGTCTGTCTGCGATAAACAAACTACTGGTCTCAAAAAAGTTGAGATATCGGCTTAAATATTAGAAATTTCCGCGCAAAAATTGATCCTGAAAGTGAGAAGAACACTAAAAGACACTAAAAACTTATTTATTTTCAAAAACGTAAAATTATAATTTTTTGCTTAGCACCACTTAGGTAGTATTTTAGATTATAATACGGGAAACTAGATATTCTATGGCTGATCCAGAACAGAAGATAAAAAAAAAAAGTAAAGTATCAAAATTTAATTTTTTTGAGTTTTTTGTTTTTTTTAGGTACAGTTAGAGGGCGTATAATATTCGGCCACACATAGCCTTGTTACTTGTCAAAGTTTTACATTTCTAGTTTTAGTTTTAACAAGTGAAGCATGTTTCCTTTTGACTAACATTGTAAGCTGAAGAATTTAAGAGATCGATCTGCTGCAACACTTGACATGCTCAGGTGAAAGGCGGATGTATTTTTATTGCTGTCAATGCGTCAAACTATTGCAGTTTTCTCACTGCTTTTTTTTTTTTTTAATGACTTCACCTAACTGTGCTAAACAAAGCACTTGAAACTGCAATCTCATCATCGGATAGAGCAGATGATAGCCTAAATTTGAAACGGCATAGCCAAGACTATAAGTCCTTTTTATATCGTTCTTCAAAGAAAAATGCATTAAAAATTACGATTTTTAGCATCAAAAAAAAAAAAAAAGAAAAAGAAAAAGAAAACTAGTTTCTGTTGTTTTTAAGAGAAAGTCTTTCAAAAGTTTAGCTAGATTTTAGAGGCGAAGACGACTAATCTAAGCATTGCTGTTACAGGGAACTCATTCTGCATTCAAGATTTATATAGCTTGGTTTAACCTTGATTGCTTACCTTCCCAAAGTATGAATACCATCGATCTTAATTATCACGTCAGTCCATCTGTTCCTTTGTTCTTCGTTACTGAAAAGGTCTGCGATGTACGTTTAAAACTTAGTTGATGACAAGCGATGTATGAAATTTGTAAATTGACATTGTCCACCGCCACGACCACACTTACACTTTGCAAAAGCCCTAATTTACCAAACGCAGTAGATCGTTACATGATACTCGATGCACAAGTTTAAAGCCAAAAATGAACTTTCAAACGAGCGGAGAGTTAGACTTATTTTCAATAAAATCGGGTACAAGTATTTTAAATAGTTCTGATCAAGATCAACAATAGGTCTGCTTTTTTAAAAAAACAATCCCCGATTTTGGTATACAGACTTGTGCTGGTGGGGGTATTTAAGATTCGCCATACGATGAGTAAAATCTTCTTGATTCATTTTTTTTTTGTTTGCTTATGAAAAACTTTATTCTGCACAAAGTTTCCCCGCTGCTTCTCTCGCTCATGGACGCACATTCAAACGCAAATACGCGTACTTTTTAATTTAGCCACAAACTAACTACTGTTACCGCATTACAAATTCACGCCCTAAGCGAAGTAGTAGCAGAAGTGAGTGTTTTCTTTTTTCGAATATTTTCTTTTCTTGTTGAACTTTTTTAATTGAGGAATTTTTTTTTTTTTAACTTTTGTATATGCAAAAATTTTTAAACTAATAAAGTTTAGCCTAAAAAAGCTTAAGAAAAAATGAAAAATTTTCCAAAGAATAGTCTTAAAGACTATGAATGTATGTAAGCTGAATGAACATTTCAAATACGGTTAACGGTCTTTATTCTTAAAACGTTGAAAACTTTTAACCTATTTTTTAAATACCCGCTGAGCTCCCTATTGCTGCTATTTGCGTTACATTTTACACATCAGCTCAACACCTTCTTATAATTTTTACAATGTCATGCTGCGTTCCTTCGTTCTTGTTCAAATATATGTGTATTTGTCAACCCTTGATTGATGTTAACGAATAAAATCGATGACACAAGCTTCTGTCATTTGCAATAAAGAGGTTATTTGTAAGAAACGAAAGAGTGTGAGGGGTGGTGAGGTCGTCGATAATTTAAAATGAAATTTGAAAGAGAAAATACGCAAAAGGACTGGGAAACTGGGAAATTTATTATGACATTAACTTAAGTCAAACGCGTAAATTGTTTCGCTTGCATATTATAATCTAATTTAACTGGGATATCAGTCATTTCATCGGCGGATTACTTTAAATTTATATATCAATGTGAATCAATTTTCGAAAACTCCTTCCTTTTGATTCGTTCAAATGATTTCATTTGCATTCAATTCCCTTTAAAAAACCGTGTCATGATACCTAGTGAGATTATGCAAACGCTAATTATACCTTGATCATCCTTAATTAACCCATTCTATGCCAGGTAAATTTAGAGTGTCTTGCCCCGGATGGCGAGCCATTAATTACATGCCTATGTGTATATAGATATACATGTGTCATATTGTTAGGCCCTTCCCAGATTAGGAAAAAGGATTTTGTATGAAAACTACACCTAACTACATCTCTTTTTACACGATAGATACGTTCGCAAAAAATACGTGTAAAAAAAATTCGTGTAAAAAGAGAATTAGATGTAAACAATATTAAAAAGTTCTTGTTAGAGTTCACTTAATTTATTTTGTGCTTACACATATTAATTCATTAAATATTTTATAAAAAATACCTCCCACTTTGGAAAAAGGGAATTATATAAAAGAAATTAAAAAATATTAAAAATCGTGTTAAAACAAAATAATTCGTGCAAAAAAAAGAAATTTTTTTTCTTTTGAACTCGTATTAAATCAAATTCGTCTAAAGAAAATCGTGTAAAAAGAGAATTGGGTGTACTTGCTTTCCAACAAACCAAATTCTTGGGATTTGAATAGAAACGTAAAACCACAGACGGCATTCCATGTGATAATGCGTTACAACCGACTTGTCTAAATTATGTTTTTATTAATTCGAAGACTCTAATCCGAAAGCGCTAGCGGATTAAGTCCAACGACGTCATTGAAAAGTCTAGCGTACTTGAGATTTGAACCCACGATCATTGAGTTGTTAGTCGAGATTCTTTGTTTGCTCGCCCACTCAGGCGGACTATTTTGTTTTTTTTTTTCTTATAATAAAAAGTGATGATAAATATGTTTTGTCCGCTATTTAAGATTTTAATTAATGTTTTGGACTTTTTCAATCGGGTATTCCTGGTCGTCATGGTACGATTACTAAGCATTCATCCATAAATTCGCATATGCGATCTGCCGTTCGCGTATGTCTGCTGTCAGGATATAAAATATGCTAATATTTGATTTTACAAAAACAGAAGTAAAACAACTTCTTATGGAGTACAACGAGGGTGGACGCGAGAATGAACATTTATTGAACTAATTCGGTACAATTTTTACTTCATAACATATTTCGAACATATTTAAGAACTTAAAGAGACATCTCCACTACTTTCGACAAAACTACTTTCACCCCCTGCTGTACTGTCTTCCCTTACGTACGTTCGACTTATTTGTACAACATATGCACGTGTCTGTCTATTAAAGCTTCGCTATTAATCTACGCTAAATGGCAAGACACTATATTCACTATTATCGTCATTGTCTATAATAAAAGCAAATATGATATCATTTGGCAAAAAAAAAAAAAAGAAGTTCCGATAGCAAAAAGTCACGATAAGACAAATTTGTCGATATTGGAAAAAAAGTTATTCAACTTTATTAAAAGAAGAAAATTTGACATCTTTTTTAATTCTTTAACACATACCATAATTAGAACTAATTATAGTAGAAAACTTAATATCCATTTTTTGACCTTCATTTATATATAGTCTGTCGGTTAGATAATTTATAACAAATTATTTACTTTATTCGTAATGAGTTGTTGCTCGAGTCTCAACTCTTTGCAACTATTTAACCTTGGCCAAAAATACATTTCATTGACATTTCCAAATGGCAAAACTAGTTGTATTTGTGCTCTTGTTGTCGAACACACACAAACAAAAAAGGAAATAGTTCCAAAAAAAAAAAAAAAAAAAAAATACATACATGTGTGCAATTAAACCAGTGTACTTATGCTTGACTAAACACAAAATATAGGAGGGAACCGACAACAAATTAAATTTACCAGTTTGTCTGTCCTTACATGTATTGTTCAATTGCTTAAAACATAATGCACAGATAACGGTATGTGATGTCTTTCTTTTATATCCTCTGTGTATGTTTGCTCAACTGATTTTATCAATTTAATTTTATATCCCTCATCCATCCAGAGGTTTACGAGTCGTGTATAGTAGCGGTTTCCTTTTACACACACACACACACACACACACACACAATCGAAGGGTGATTGCAGTATAATCGTTTTGTTAAAACGTTTGGATCACTCAGATGAAAGCTTCAGATGTGTGTGTATATACACACATATATATTAATACACACACACATATATATATATATATATTTATATATATATATTAATGGGCATATATATATACATATACGTATATATGTACATACATTCATAAATATAATGATTCCGAATCATTTCAAGGATGTCCGTCCATCTGGCTATGTCATGCCTGTGATAAATATCGAAAATGAAATGAAATCGGTCCAAGGACACACCTACAGTGAAACATGAACTGCTTTCTTGATTTTTACCCATTACTCAAGCTATAGTAGCATTTCCACGTATATTTTTTTGGGAAATTGGGAAAAATCAGCCACGCCCATCGACTGTTATAGTGAAGAAGAGAATTGTAAGTTTTCATTGATTAGAGAAATCAATTTCTTTTACTTTTTTCGCTACCAGTGAACACAATTTTCCTATTTGCCTTCATTTTTCTTTCTTTTCTTGTCAGAATTTTCTTAAAAACTTTTTATGTTTTCTTGTTATGTCACAATTGTGTTTTGAGATACGGAAACAACAGCATAAATCATTTTTCGAAATGTTTATTAGCTTTATAAAGCCATTTACTTAATATGCAAATGTATTCTGGGTCTACTCGTCAACATATTTTAATTACGCTGTTTATTTATGCGTTGCTTCATGGCGGAATAATTTTGTCTGCTTTTGAAAATTTCTCTAACCATAATAATTGCGTCAAGCGCTTAATTTTCGGTGTTTCGCATATAGTTTCTAAGTCTCCTTAAGGTCATTAATGGGGAAGCAATAGACTATCACAAGAGTCCACCACTCATACGACAGTCACTGTTCTAGATGACCATAGAAAGCTTACCAGCAGGCTAAAAAACGGGATAATCGCCGCCATATAAACTTTTTTAGTGTCTTCGACAACCAATTCGTAAGCGGCAGAAGTGCGTGCTGATTGTCACTTGCACCCAGTACACCAGCAGACTAAGTCTGCCACCAAACTTTAGAAAAGGAGGAAACAAGTCTCGTGATCATCTGTATCCATTTTGTGTTCCGGACTTATTTGTGAAGAAAGTGCAGACTTCTGGATGGAACATCTATGAGAGAGACTCTTCAAAAACCTCTTGCTCATTTTTTTCTCTCTTATAGTTTCACATTCATAATTCGGTTTCCTGGCACGCACTATCGTTAATGTAACTCTTTTTTTTTTTGTTTTCTTGCTGAACAAGTATTAAAGGATGAAATATTTACCCCTTGAATTGAGTGATGAAGAAACGAAAAAAAACTGGTTTAAATAGACGCCTGTTTTCAAAAGCAATCTATTCTCCAATTTTTAAAAAATGACGTCAATCCAGGCTTTGGTGTAGTATTTACCGTTCTCGGTCTTGCTATAAATGAAAAGTTTATTTAAAAAGTTTGCTATACGATCTGAATTTAAATCAAAAATTCATCAATTTTGTGGTTTATATATATTAAGGCAATAAATTTTTCGATAATGATACCACGTTTTATAGATTACGTTCTTAGATTAGGTTTCGTTTATATGACGTTTATGTTTACAAAAACCATACCATTGAATGTTTTCTTTTTTTTTTTCAATATCGCAAAGAAATTGGATTAAAAAGAAAATGTCGCTTGATTATTATTCATATACGGTTCGAAGGAAGCGGGTCATTTAATCTTTAGTAATACTGCCCTACACTTAACAATTGCGTTTAAAATCCTTGTCAGGACTAGAGAAAAGAGCAAACTCATGTATTGCACTGCCGTGTGAAATCCGCAATGAAATAATGATGTGATAGAGGAAGAGTTTGCTCACTAGTCCTTTTTTTCTCCGTTTGCTTTTGCGTTAGGAATTAGGCAAATAGGAGAATTAATTGCAACGCTGGACTTATTCAGAGCTAAAGTTAAGATTTGATGTTATTTTGTAAACTTGTCTTTCCAGCATATTCCTGCTGTCTTGAAAGATATCGGCACTGCAGCAACTTAAACCCTCTAAGCATATAATTATTTTAGTGATGAAAAAAGAAATGAATCTTCAAAAGTATTAAAAATTGGCAACACTGCAGCCTTTCTCCTGAGACTTGTTTAATTGATGAGAGTCTGCGACACGCAGTTTAATGTAATTGGTGCGAATTTATATCTTGTAAATAACTGGTGGAACAGTTAGGGGATTTTAAAAATATTGAGTTTTGCGATCATCGGGCATTTAAAAAAAAATTTTAGTTCACAGATAATGAATTTTTTATCCAGATTCTTAGAATATTCAAGACATCTATTAAGTCAATAAAAATAGAGGTTCTTCTGAAACATTTAAAGTAGCGTGACTTTACCCCTGAAATGAATCTTTAAATATTCGAGATTGATATCCGAAAGGTTTTAAAACAAGATCCAATATTTCGTGCGGCTTAAAAAGCCTATTTTTCAAGTGAAGGTCACTCAATTTACTTAAAATTTTATTCGCTTTTTTGTCTAAGCCAGATACACAGATGCAGGAGCAGGAGCAAAATTTACTTCAGTAAATTAAAATTTCGTAAATATATTCGAAAAATGATCCTACTTTCTCGCCCACAAGGTAGCATTACTGTATTCCTGTTCCGTCTTCTTCTTTTTCTTGTACCGATTCAAATTCGCAATAGCGGGAGACCTTTCAATTATTACAAGTAACTACTTTCCAGCAAGTAAAAGGACTACACTGGGCCGCAGACCACCATGAAATACCTTACATCGACCCACAGTTATAATCAAAGATTTCCTAAAAAAAGGCGTTATTGGGAAGTGAAATGATCTCAAAAATTGCGAAATGTAGATCGAACACAAGAATACGAAATTAGACGGGATTACTTTCTGAATTGATCGGTATACTAAAAGATCTCAAGATCTATCTGAAATACATTTCCGCACAAGCTGAGTAATATGCCATGTGGTATATATATATATAATGTGTTATAGGGACATTGGGATAAAATGAACTGTAAACACTTACCAAATCCATCGCTAACACGAAGTGAAAAGAAAAACAATGAAAATTATCTAACCCTTGGCGGCGAACGTAAATTGGTGTTAAACATTTCATAGAGACGTTTACCATGATAATAACAACAACAATCTTCACAATGGATTTTTTGAAGTCATGATATGTCTTCATTACTTCAATTCATCCGATTATAAATAACGAAAACTCTATTACATCCTGCGTAAGTTTTAAAGCGAGTTTATTAATAGCAACTTCAAGCAATTCATAAATTAAAACTTTGTGATAAAAATAGCGTGCAGTTTTTGTTGCAGCACTTGTCAAAAATCATTTGAAAATAGAAAAATTAAAATCAGAAAATCCATGAACTGCAAAATGTCGTCTCGTAAATTTATTTTCAACAATATTTTTATTCGTATTCTTCTTTGGCAGTTTAGTTAAGAGAAATTTTGTTGTTTGCTTTTTTTTTTTTTTTTTTTTTTTTAAAAAAAAAGAAAAAAAAAAAAAAAAGCTTTGGTAAAAGAACATTTTGACACTTTTGCTGTCAAAATAGATTACATATATATATATATAAAAAATATATTAATTTTATACTTAAACAAAATGACCTTGCGTTGCAATGTCTGCAAAGGGCCATAAATTTAATTTCTCATAATTAAATTTTATATAATATTATTAAATTTAATATTCATTTCATTTATTTATTCGCTTACAAATATCAAATAGACAGGCACGGAGGCATCAACTGACTGGAAAAACGCAAATTTATAGCTGCACATAATAGCCAACACTTCGAAGCAGTCACAACTTTCGTACAATTGCAGTGCAATGCCGCATATAATGAAAAATGTGTGTGTATACATATGAAAATTGTACGCCTGTAAAAGTTATGAATTAAAAATTCCTTGCGGGCATTTTCATAGCACTCTTTGTGTACGCAAAATTATTTCATTGTGCGAGCAATTGTTGTCAAAAAAGAAAAAAAAAAAAATCAAAAAAACCCAGAAAAAGCATTTAACGGTTTATATATAAATTACTCTACAAACACGTACACAGTACGTGGTCCTTAAAAAAAAAAAAGCATTTCGTTTGCTCTAAAGCAAATCTAGAATACTGAGAGCGAATCTCAGATCAATAGATTGCATTTTAAATAATTTTATAATAAACTTTTACATAACTATATGTACGTATAAATTAAACAATTGTTCAACAAGCTGATCATGAAGCCAGCTGATCGTTTAAACCAGTTCTTTTATCCTCCTTTCAGCCGCCATCACTACGAAATATTTTCAAAAGTCTTAGAGAGATATGTTACAGTTCACTTTTCATTGAAGCAGTATCCACAGGCTGATTACGCCCATTTTTAATCTCAAGTTGTGATCACTAATGAGTGTTTATATGCTACCATCCAACCATCATCACCACCAAAGACACGATAATGGCTACTTCCTGGTCAACTGCCACCAAAAGCCTAGCATAGGAAAATTGCATTCAAGAAAATTATGGCTAAGGAGTTCTGGAAAATAGGGATGAAATTGGTTTGATATATACATACTGACGAGTTGTCTCTAGTAAAGGAAAACTTAACCTTACGATGCTCGCCGACATGGCTTTTCTTACACTAAATAAAGGTGAATTTTGGAAAACGTTTTTATGACCATTTTTGTTGAAAACTATGCCTCATTGAGCTTATGTTTATTTTCCTAGGGACACACCAGTTTTGACGGCAGGTGTGACGGATTTAAAATAAACCACAATAACGAGAAACTGAATTTGAATCGATCCAAACAATTTTTGCAATATTCCACTTAAACATTTCTGTCCGTCTGTCCTTTATCTTATCTTCAGTTCAGCCTAGAGATCGCAATTTTTGAGATATTTTGAAGAAATTTGTTTTAGTCCGAGGAGAGATTGGTTCAGATCGGACCACTTTCAATATAACACCTGAACCTGAAAAGTCGTTCTGTGAACAACTGCATTAAGCTTTTACTTGTTTAGCAATTATCGAAACTTCTCATTCGTCCCTTTTTTGTATATATGCGAAACATTTGAAGGTAAGAACGAAAGCAACAGATGTTTACCTTTAATAACCGAAAAGTCAGAGAAAGGACATGAAATGCTTTGAGTGTGAAAGAAAGCACATACAGAATACATGCTAAAAAGAATACATGCTAAAAAGAAAAAATATAAATTTTTATGTCACGCAATCGCTCGTGATTTGTATATTTTTGTTGATGTTGGCTCGTCAGGTATAACGATAATTGTCTCTTGTGATAAGTTTATCAATAGGAATAAAATTTCATTTGTGTCAAAAATATAAATGATTTGCAACAACAATTTTCTAAGAGTATAGAAATTGTTGGGAAATTTCTGTATTAATAGAATATCAACTTATGCACCAACCTCTTCAAGCAGAAGAATTTATTAAATTTATTTTTTCTCGTTTTTTCTTTCTTTTTTTTTTTTTTACCAAAAAGCTCAAAGAAAATTTGAATGATATTCGACGTGATTCGAAGTGAAATTTTCTTTACCGTTTCTCGTAATTCTTACTTTCTCTTAAAATTTTCATTTCTCTTATTTAATATTTATTGCTTATCGAAAAGTGAACTTTTTTTTGGTTTTTTTATTATATTATTTTCTATACTTCTTTCGCTTCCATTTGCCTTTAGGGTCTTCTTTCTTTTTTTTTTTTTTACCAAAAAGCTCAAAGAAAATTTGAATGATATTCGACGTGATTCGAAGTGAAATTTTCTTTACCGTTTCTCGTAATTCTTACTTTCTCTTAAAATTTTCATTTCTCTCATTTAATATTTATTGCTTATCGAAAAGTGAACTTTTTCTTGGTTTTTTATTATATTATTTTCTATACTTCTTTCGCTT
>KK502509.1:349430-375999 GCA_000688735.1 Glossina austeni
ACAATAGTCTTAGGTTAAAATTAAAATTAAAAATAAAAAATGGATAAAAGCTAGGGGAAGTTTTATATATATATATATATAAAGTCGATGTTTACATAAAAAAATTGAATCACCCAAGCATATATAAAATCCTCCATATGCACACATTTGCATACCATGCGTACATGCACTTGTCACTTGTGACAAAGTTTTCTGAAGCGTATAAATTTATTTGACATACAAGCGAGCACAATATGACATACATACGCCTTGAGGGACATATACCAATATATATATATATATATATATATATTTATAGACACAAGCTTATATACAATTATTTACTAACAAAACATTTATGTTACTTTTACAGTAAACAACTAAAATATTTAACTCGGAAGTAAATATTCATTTATGCCAAACGACAGGCGATGCATTCAATAAAATAAGAACCGGTAATAACCGTTTCATGCGTTCTGAAGTCAAGAACACTCTATGACAAGGACTTCACATTTTTGACTTTTTTCAATGAATATTTCAATTTACGTTAAAATATTCCAAGCAATCCCCAGTAAAAAGGAAAGAAAGAAAAAGAAACTAAACATCTCTAGTCTCTTATCATTACTTTTATTCCACATATATGGAAATTATTTAACAAAGTAATCACGAGGATACAAATGAAACGCATCACTCTTTGACATTTGTGTGAGAAACAGAGCCGAGAGACCCCGTACAAGTCTGCGTCGTGAAATCTCGAAAGCATACGTAAACTTTAGTTTCACACTGTATTATGAGAAGAGAACCGTGAAGAAATATATTCACGGCCGGCAACAATTTCAGTCAATATATTATCGTACTTTATACGCATGGGATGTCATGAAAAAATAAAAACTAAAAAGTAAGAAAATTATATATTCGGCTCTGGCTGAATCTTCGACACCCCCTTTTTTGATATGATTAATCACTCGAAAGATGTCCCGTGTCTGCGTAGCAAGATGCCATCAAAAAGAAGTGGAAAGACAGAAACCAAGAAATAGGGACGTAGTGGCCGCAGCCTAGTGGTTGCGTGCCCAATCGATTGGGGTTGGGACTTGGTAGCCGCGGCTCTTACATACTCGGCGATTCATGTCTCAATGAAAGCTTCAAGAAAACCACATTTTGTTTTTTTTTTTTTCATTTTGTGCAGGATCCACAGAATAAATGCAGAAATTTTTATCATTATACTCCTTATAGTTTAGGAATAAATTTTTTTTTTTTTTTGCTTTTGAAAATAGATGCCTCCTTAGTTTATGCTGTATGTGCGAGCGTGTCCTTCAACCAATTGTTTAGTCCACTTCCAATGGCAGCCTACGTACAGTAACTTTCCATGAAGCTTAATATCTTCAGTATACCACAGATACTACACAGCCGGAGGTGCTCAGAGGTCTATACAGATTTCGAGGAGATGGTCGAGGATATTTAAAGCTTCTTTCTTGATAATGCGCACGTTTTGACAAAATGCATATTCCTCTACAGCAAAGAAATCTACACTACACGGCTTATCATATTCGCAGACACCAGCTTAAATGTCTTTGCCTTCAGCCCGAGATCGAATATAATTTTCCCTTTATTCTTATGCAAGATTTACTGTAATATTTTTCACGCATATTTCGACCTTCAAGCTCTCTTTTGCGTCTAACGATTAGTAACTCCAAATGAGATCCAAATTATCTGATGTTTGAATGTTTGAAAATTTATTTTTAAAGTTTTTCGAATAAATTTTATTAATTGTGTGTCAATCATTCATCGTTCATTAAATGAATAAACTTCAAAGAACTTACGACAGATGACTAATCCAATTAAAATGAAAAAGAGGAAACTCGTAACTATCTCTATTACTAATAATGTATGGACTGCCGTAACGTGTTTTCAAATAAATTATTCTATTTGCATATGTGTATATATGTGTGTGTGTGTGTGCGATTCTCATCGTTAATCACGATGAAATTGAAATGCCAAATAAATTCACATGTAATTATAACTTAATAAACAATCATCCATAAGTATTTGTTATACTTTATCCGAGATACGTGAACATATGCACGGTTTTATGCATAAAAGCTTATGAATATGATTTAATTGCAGAAATTTATTATAGATTTTTCAGATATATATTTATGTGTATATATAAACAAAAAAAAAAAAGAAATTAAATTTATTATGCGCAAGGGTATCAAATGTGCTCCAATAAATATTCGCTTATCCATCCGTGGTGAAAACGAACAACTCCTGCATAAAATGTATGCTACACACGTAAGCTTGCAGTCGAGGAAGTCAGTCATGAACGTCCAAATTTTGCAATGCTGCTCGCTTCTCAAGTGATTGAATGGAAGCTTATGGAAGAATATCAATTTCAATATTATGTACGTATATATATATATATATATTTGTCTACAAGTGGTTCTCTGGTGGTTCCTCTCATCCAGTGCTTTTGCTTGCTTGCCAGTGAATTCTTAATGAAATCATTTCTCTTCTTCGCTTATTCATTTACTTACAATACATTAACTGTTTCATTTGTGCCATTTTCATTTGTTGTATTTACAATCGCTTTCTCAGATCTTTATTAAATTATTCAATATCTCATTGTCAGCGCCAATTGCGTTCTTCTCTCCTTTTCAGCGTATACCGAAATGAATTTTTAATTGATTTATATATTGTCTGTTTTATGTGTGTATGGCCAGTGCAGGGGGAGGGGCAAGTTAAGTTTATTAAATGCTTGTAAGGCATAAAATTACGCTTCAGAGACTTTATGAACTATAAACTACATAAAAAACCACATAAACAGCGCAATCCGGCAGATGATGGGCTTTTTTCACTTGTGAGATGATTACACGACCGTAAAATTTTGCCTATGAAAGCATTTTTTTTTTTTTTGCTGAAATCAAACTAAGGTCAAAATTATAACTAAATCGATCGATACATTTTTTCTTTATCATTCGAAAACATCTAAAATCTTTAGTAACACGTTTACAATTTTTCTTTTATTAATACGTTAGTAACGACGTTTAGTTATCAGCAATCGGAAATGTTTTTTTTTTTTTTTTTTTTTTGGTTTGTTTTGTTATTAAGGTTGAAATGACTAACCATAATAGGCTTCGGTGAACTCAGCGCTGCAAGTAATCATCGAATAAAAGGGGAACCCAAAAGTGTCATCACATGTGTGGTACAAGGGTATATTAAGTTTGTACAGATGTGTGCAAATCCCAGAAGGACTTGAGATAGACGTACCTTTTATTACACCAATTGGTTTGGAATCGGCTTCACTTTGTCTGTCCATCTGTCCATCTTGCAGGCCGCTATTTTCGAGATACCTTGATGAAACTTGGCCCAAGGACGAAAGCTATTGAAAGTGGCGCGTATCGCATCTCTGTTTCGACCACTTCCCATACAATGCCTTGTATTGAAAAGACATTATATGCACAACTTGAAGGCAGTGTAAGCTATTCAATGGTGCCAACGTGCTAGTCAACAATAATATTATTATTAATTAATTTAGCCAGAGAGATAAAGTCTAACACTAAAGTTTTGAAGCCCTAGCATCTAAGGCTATCGGCTTTAGTGAAAACTTTAGCGCACTTGAAACCACAGTATTTTAACTTGTTCTTGTTTATAGTTATTTTTGTATATAAAGTGCTCGTATCTTGTTAGCAATCATATAAAATTTAATGTTTACATACAATAATTACAAACGATTTATTGGCTTTAGGTTGAACTTTGATAAGCATCATCACTCACAACGCAAAGCCTCGTAGGACCAAAAATATGTTATTAAATATTGAGCGGGCAGATTTTGAAGCGACAGACAAACAGGATTAAATCGAATCTGAATATTATGCTGACCAAGAATGTATTTATGCACACATACATACCTAAGTTTTTGGATATATGTACATTTTTAATCAGCGTAAAATATTGCGACTCGATTGAAACATTTGTGTTGCCGTTGTGTGTTGTTGTGTTTGTTAACGTAGTCGCCTGTGCATATTTTGTAGGTATTACGAACGAAAAAATACGAAAAAAAATGAATAAAATCCGGCTTATTTCCATCTATAGTTGGATGGATGGCTATAAGAATGAAAAATGGAGCAAGTTATTGGTTGCAGCAGACTCGACTGAAGACGCACATAATTTTTTAACGTTTTACGAACTGCTTTAACCCGCATTATTCATGCAATTTGCATTTATTCGAAAAAGTTTCATAAAAGCGAGGGCATACATATATACATACATACAGCTATAATGCACTCACACAATTAATTACGATTGCGTGGCCGGTGTGGCGCCAGTTATTCCGCACTTCTTTAATTAACCTAAAATTACTGTATTTACGGTAACTATGACTATATATGCACACATACATAAGCAGAATTATAAAAAAAACCTCGCGGATATAGAAATATTTATAAACACCAGAAAATTTAAATAACACACGTATTATTGTCTTTTTAGAGTACAAAGGGTTACTAAAAAGACTTATGTATGATTAAAATAAAATTCGTTTCTAAACGAACACGAAGTTCCTTTCGTTGCACAAGCAAGTTTACATTCGCTTTGAACCGAAAGTGTTGTACTCTCCATCATTTATCATATCAAGCAAATATAATTCTATGGCAAATGCTTTCACGGTTATATCAATAGATTGGTCGGAACAATTTTTGTATTGGAGGGTTGCAAACGGCGCAGAGAAATACGTTTCATCGATTATTAGATCGAACAAAAACAAAAAAATATTTTCAAATTTTCCTTTTTAAAATCCCTTTCTCAGTTTTATTTGCTTTTTTGGGTTTTTTCACAATTCTGAGCGAGTCTCTAACGAGTTCGTACGTTCGTACGTTCGAGTTCTTTCAGAGTTCATACGTAGGCATAAGCCAAGAATGCGTATGGCAATGATCGAATATCCTCGAGAGCATACCCGGTTTGTGGTTCAGTAAATTTACATAAAAAGAGCTAAAACTGGTTATAAGGCTGCAAACATTGCCGCAGCACTAGAGACTAACAGGACGGGAACCCTTTTAAAGTTTCATGTTTGGTCAACGCATGCTTTTAAAATGCAATAAAAATTTGACTGAATTCAGTACAGGGTGGATAGGGTGTCAGGATAGGTTTATTTCTGTTTATTTAATTATTCTATGCTTAATTGAAATGAATAAAAAAATGTTCTTCAAACTTAGCAACTAACTATGAAAAATAATTCAAACCAAAATATATTAGAATATGATGTGAAAATTTATTAAAAGCAAAATTAAATTTTATTAGATATAAACGAATGTTTGTATTCTCCTCACTGTTATGTCAATCCTTACGCACTACCAATAAATTTTTAATAGCGGTTGATGTTCTTTAGGTGATATAGAGTTATAATAGACCTTTATATATATATATTAATATTCTCTCCAGAAGGTATGTTACGTTTCTTAATCGCTTTTAACGCTTAGAAATAGGCAATGAAAACTTTCTTATCAAAGTAAAATGTGATAACGACTTAGTCATCTTGTCTGGTTGGTAACAGCAAATGAAAATAAAAAAAAAAAAAAACTCATTCTCTATAGCCTGAAGATTACATTTAAAAATGAGGTAAATCAGTAGATAAAACTCACTCGTAATAAACACAAGTCTGAAAACGTTATTTACATCTTAATGCTATTTGCATAATAATCTGCACGTTATTATCACAAGTTTATTACCAGGCGGCGTATTTGTTTCATATGGGATGAAATGTCACCTAAATCGCATTTAAAATTCTTTCAAGCTTTGCTTATACTCCTGTCATATCAAATTTGTGCAGGATAATGGTTCGCATTCTGGCAAATATTAAATTATTTTAATTATACCCTACACCACTTGTAGTATAAAGCATATTAAATGTGACCTACAATCCCCAGAAGGACTTGAGATAAACTCATCGAAGCTTGTTTGTTGATACGCTGGCACTTCCTCCATGACGCCTTATTTTGAAAAAACGTTATATAAATAACTGTACCAACCGAAGTGGTATAAGCCGTTTAATGGCTGACCGTGGTCCACTATAACGTTCTTATTTGTTTTCAAATGTGTTTCTGAAGAGAAAACATCAAATTAACAAGCGCCAAATACGACCCACTTCTTTTTGATACCCATCGGCGAAGGATGAGAGGTATATTCATTTTGTCAAAACGTTTGCAACGTCCAGAAGGAAGCATCAGAGACTCCACAAAGTATACATAGTCTCGATCAGAATGAAATCCTAAATCGATCTAAGCATGTCCATCTGTATAATGTCTGTTGAGAACCGCCTAAAAATTGGCAAAAGATTTTTTGGAATTCAGCGTAACTTTTCAAAGGAGACGCCTACAACGCCCACACTCCCCTACAACAAAAACCTTTATTTTGAAAATAGAAAATATTAACTGCGCCCACTCCATACTGCACAGCACGAGAATTTTGTTCTTTTACTTCTTTTGTCTTTTTTTTGGAGTAAACACTCGTGGGTGGAAAAGATTTGATCCCAAAAGAATTTAATTTTTTTACTTATTTTTTTTATTCTTAAAATGAAATTATTAGCGCCGGATACTATCTAAATAATGTCATAAAATGACATAAGCAACTCGATTGAGTCTAATGCTGTCATTTCTCACTTATGAGAAGACAGAGAGATTTTTAAATATTTATTGAAACTTTTTGAATAATTTGCGAATTTTTCACAAAAACAAAAAGAAGCTTTTGCACGACTTTTTCCTATTTAGTTATAATCGATCGTGCATTTATATGTAAATGTGAAGTAGTCTTTCATCTAATAGATGTTAATATTGATTTTCTTTTAATGCTTGTGCTCTCTTACATCTACCGAGCCCTGATGAGTAATTTATAAAACCACACTTATGTTAAATTCTGTTTCTCGAACAGCAACATCCGGCCAAGTTTCTTTGTCATATTCTTTTTTATTTATTTTTTTTATTTTTTTTTCTTCCTCAACTACTCTAATGCATTGTGATAATGATGCTGCTCTCCTCCTTTGCACAATTTTTACGGTTATTTATGCGTTTTTCTTTTCTTTTTTCTTTTTCCTCTTCTGTCATCTTTCCCCCTGCTGTGTTTTACGATAATAAAGCGAGCGACTCGTTGTATGGTTTCGACAACAGAATTTTAACATGACTGTATTAAATTTTCCATTTAATAATATGTTTTTGCTCCCGTCAAGAGTAACTTGAAGAACATTTATAATTAATTTCGAAAATCCTTTTGAATTTTTTATTACGGCATCGCAGAGCGTATGAATTAATAACAAAAATTTAGAAAATTTAAAATATAGCACAAAGGATAACAACGCTTTATATTTATGGCATCTTTAATTTTATTCACTTTTTACAGCGAATATAGTCTCACCATCTGTCTCACTGTAGCCTCTACAGTTCTAGTATCATTTAAAAATAATTAACGAATACTTCTTCTTCTTCTTCTTCTTATTAGAAACATTTCATAATTTAAACAATCTATAAATTACATGTGAAATCATATTAATTAAGTCATCATCATTAAGTCATCACCGTAGTGGTCGACTTAATCTGTAGGTAGTTCTCTTATATAGATTTTTTACATATATCTATAAATACATTCACTATATTCTTTACCATTGCTATGGAAAAAATTAAAAAAAAAATACCAGGATCTGTAAACAATAACATAAAAGAAAGTTAAACTCATGACAACTTCTGAAAATGATCTAATATTAGAAAATTTTGCGCATAAAAATATTAACAAACAAATCTCTCTGCTACAAATGACACTTGAGTTGAATTTATGTGTTACGACTGACTCTTCCTGATCTGTGTTTATGGTTATTGTGTTTACATCGATTTATGGACGTGTGGGCTATGAGCGGCCTCCCCCTTCTGCCATTTGCTTAGTTGTTTCGTATTTCGTTTACATTCAGTACCCTGCACATAAATTATGACAAGCAGCAAACGAATCAGGACAGGAATACTTAAACATTTCCATATTTCGTTTTGCTTACTAAATTGTTTGCATTAAAGTGTATGAAGCGGCATAAGAGAGACATTTTGTTTTGATTTTTACATCATTTTTATACCCTACACCGCTTGTGTTACAGGGTGTATTACGTTTGTTTGGACGTATTTAACACGCAAAAGAGCTTAGGATAGACTTACCTTTAACCCTTTTTGGCCCGTCTGATGCTTGTTGGTCCATGTAAATTTCTCTTCAAGTCACAGGTCGGAATTTTCTAAAATATTTTGATGAAATGAGAACGAATGCTATCAAAAATAGTTTGGATCCGTTCACTTTTTCTGCCATTCCCCATATAACGCCCCTATTTTGGAAAGTTGTTAAATGGCTAAAATTGCAATTTTCAAAATTTCGTAACAAAAATGGCTAAGTAATAATATTTCCGTATTATAATATAGCATAAAAAATTTGGACCCGCTCAGGCAAGTTTTTGAAACCCCTCTCCTATAATGAAAAATGAAATTCATATGACAAAAAGATCTAATTTTCAATGGTTCATGATGAAAATCAAATCATAATATATTAGTGATCGAAGAAAAAAAAATTTGGACCCGCTCAGGCAAGTTTTTGAAACCCCTCTCCTATAATGAAAAATGAAATTCATATGACAAAAAGGTCTAATTTTCAATGGTTCATGATGAAAATCAAATCATAATATATTAGTGATCGAAGAAAAAAAAATTTGGACCCGCTCAGGCAAGTTTTTGAAACCCCTCTCCTATAATGAAAAATGAAATTCATATGACAAAAAGGTCTAATTTTCAATGGTTCATGATGAAAATCAAATCATAATATATTAGTGATCCAAGAAAAAAAAATTTAACTGCGCCAAATTAGGACCATCTCGGCCTATATAATGATTTTCACGAAAATTGACTCTTTCTAGCGCAGAAAAGTCTGGATTTTATTATGTTGTGATGAAAATTAACCCATAAATCCAATTTAAAAAAAAAATTAACTCTACAAAATTTGGACAACATACGCCTATTTTTGCATCCTAGCCTGTATAAGCATTTCCACTAAAATTTTTGTTCTTCAGGGCAGAAATGTTATGATGAAAATTGAAAGGCACTAATAATAATAATAATTTGATATAAAAATGAATTGGGCTGAGTTTTAACCCTCTTGGGCATAATGATTCTTACGAAAAGTAAGAAAGAGACGCAATTTTTAATACACTTCGACAAACGAAAGTTCCCATAAAAACTGGCTGCAATTTTTGTGTTCTATGGCAAAAGTAAAAATTGGTGTTAAATAATGTGATGCAGAGCAGCATTTAATGATCGATCTAGGCTGACTATAATATTTTCACTTGTTATTTAACTAAAAAAGGTAAAATAAAAAGCGTGTGATAGCAGCTGATACTTAAGTCATAAGAATCTCATGTTTATAAGTAATTTTCATTTAGAAGAAAAACGAGCAATTATTGACGTAGGTGCAAGCCAGATAATCATTTTATAGGTTCGCATGTATGTCTAGTTAAAGCAATTATTTGTTCGTAAAGTGTCCGCCGCCAGTGGCGGCGCCAAGCACATCGTACGCTAAAAAAAGTTATAACATTAACCTCAAATTTGAGTTATGTTTTGCGTGCGCGTTTTCCTCCAAGCGGTTATAAAAAAATAGTTTCCTAATGTTTAATAAAGAGATCTTCAGATAAAGTTCTAAAATTCCTTAGAAACAATATTAAGTGTACGTGATATAATAAATTTTCGTTTAAATGGCTTAAAGAGTGGAGCTTAATAGTTTTTACAAATTGTTTATGATTATTTTTCTTTTCTTTTTTTGTTGTTGTTGTTGTTGTTGTTGTTGGCGTTGTTGGCGTTGTTTAGTCACTCAGGAAATTTTATGAGTTTCTTCATAAAAGAATGCAAATTTTTGGGACAAGTTATTGATTTTTAGTCTAAAAAACACTAAGCAAAACGTGTTCTCATATTACACTTTTCTTTATAAACTCAATTCAATTCGTTTATATGTCCTTAATGGCTACAATTGATTGCATCATCTGCTCTTAGATAAACCATTAAATTGCACATTAAGTGCGCCTTTTCTGTAAACATCAGACTTCAATAATTTTAAATCATTAACATAACATCCTTCGAGCTGCTTACCCGTGACCCGAAAGTTGGTCAGACTTTTTACCAGACCAGTTAAATCGTGTTGACTTACACCAAGGAAAAATAACAGCAGCATAGCAGGCGAATTATTCACCTTCGTATTCACTTTGCATTTTGTTTCCTTTCGCCAAGCAAAGCCAAATCTGGCGAATTGGGTGATTGGGTGAAATGATACGTTTTGAATTTTCGGCAAAAAAGAATCTTAAAGGATCCATGTCGTGTGCCTAGCAGACTTCATTAGCTTGATGCAGAAACCAAAAGTAATCTCCCAACAACTCCCAACCTTCGAATAGAGTAATTATTGTAGCTACAGCATAGTTTGTCTGCGTGTAAGGAATTCATAATGCACTGCAACACGATAATAAAGACGAAGAACTCGTCTTATTATTTTTGAATCCCAAATTACTTTTGAATAGTCAAATAAGCGACAAATACTGGACGAGGTACAGTTTTTCATTCAGAACGTACATAATATACCACCAAAATGGAGGACGTCTTCTAAAATATTCGAGCTTTATGGTTTTTAAGCCCATCCTACTTATGGTGAGAAGAAGGGAATTATGCTGAAGTCATACAGAGACCCCATTAATTCCATGGATGCTTCATCAACGCGAATAAAAATATGGTATATATATATATATATAGGCGGCTTATATATATATATATATATATATATATACAAATGTCTCTCCTGAACGTTCGGGACTATTTATTTAGATCGAAGTTCAGAGTGATCCTAAAGAATATCTAAACCAGAATTTTTTAAAAACGTCTACACAGGGTCGTAGATTATTAGTAAAAATTAAAAAAAAATAAACTTCTTCCTTGAGGTTGCCTCGACATTCCTGCGCATTTGTGGATGTATTCGCCGGATGATCGGGCTCATTTTTCAATCCTATCTCTTACTCGATTGGGAAATGTACGAATGGGCGAAGTTTCGACTTCGTATCTTCCTATCCTCTCCTACCTCGCTTCTAGCAATTTCCCAAAGAAGTGAGTCAAGTTGACCCACTTTGGAGAAAATAAACCCGTATCAAGGGTATACCGAAAATTATAGGAAATAGAGAAAAGTAGAAAAATTGGATATAGGGATTGAAATAAATGCCTTTTCCTACATAGAATACAATAGTTGTTCAAAATTTCTGCAAGATTACATGCTTTGTAAGCGTTTTTTTTTTTTTTTGAAGCTCGAAAGTTGGGTCCGATTGACACACTCAGGGAGTCTAATTTTAAAACAAAGGACGATCAAAAATGATAAACGAATTTGATGGCAATATATTTTCAAGTTAAAATGTTATAGTCGAGCAATAAATTTCGCTTTTTCTTTTCGGAACACGTTTCGTTTTCAGTAACATTTTGCTTTGAGCCAAAAGATAAAGCCTTAAATTGGATATGAGAGTAAATCCATTGGTATATATGTATTTATATATAAGGTGAGACTGTACCAAGTCATTTTGGACTTTGCATTTATACCCGCATAAGCTTAATATATCCCCTGCATCGCAAGTCTAGAATATATAAACAAAAATAAATCCAAAAAGTAAACAATGAATACCGATGAAGATACTCAGTATAAGCCAAACGTAATTTTATTCTTGTTTTAGTTTATTTAGATGTGTGCAAGAGTACACAGTTCAGGTTCGCATTTAAGCACATCTAAGGATATCTAGCACGTAGAAGCAAAATCAATTATGGTTTATATCATAATATAAATCATTGAATATGGAATTTATTTGCAAACACCATAACTGCAATAGGGGATAAAAGTTATATTTAGTCAGTTCTTGGTAGCAAAAGTTTTTACAAAACTTTTACGAAAGGACAGTAAAGCAATGTAAAGGTATACGCAGCAATAATGCTCATAATTATGTAATAATTTTTAAAAAGATTTTTATGTTTCACGTTTTTGACGCTATAGTGGGACAAGGCTTGCCATTAAATAACCCAAACCACTTCGCGTAATACATACAAAAACTTTTCAAAATAAGCTCTTACATGGGAACAGATCCGAACCTTTTACAACACCATTCGTCCTTTAGCCAAAACGCGTCAGTGTACGAAATTTCATTAAAATATTTTAAAAATTGCTGCAAGTTGGACACGAGAAAACAAAACGAGCAGACGGACAGACGGACAGGTAAGCTTAATTCGATTCGAGGAAGTGATTCGATGATCGATATAATAGGAAGTGAACCCAGTCGTAGGAGGTGTCAAGTTATTCGCGATGTCGCATACATCTGCGCAAATTTAATATACCCTTGTGCTAGCGAAGTGAGGTGTGGGGGTTATAATAAATCTTATAAACCTAATCCTTTTCATTAGGTTTTAGACACAGAAAGAGGGCTGAGGCTGAGGGCTGACATTTTGCTTGCATTTGACAATGTTTCGAAAGCCGAAATCAACTCCCAAGCAAAAGATTTAATATTGTTACGATTTCTCGACCTTAAAGCTCAATGGAAGTTTCTTTCTCAGAGGGTTTATCGATTCGTTTTACAAAAACCAAAGCAATAAATTGTGTACTTTGATACAAAACAGATCAGATTTCAAAAAAAAAGGTTCATTTACTCATTCATTCTTCTAAATGATATAAGAGAAGCAATAAATAACGTTTCATATCGTAGTGTAGCACATACAAAACTAATTAAATAACCGACTCACACACACAATTGTGTCCAATACATTACAATTCAATACAAAAAAAGAGAGAAAAAAAAGTGTGTAAATAGTTTCTCAAAATATGAAAAAAAACTAAAAAATAAAAAATAAAACAGCAACTGTGATAATTCTTATTGCTAATAACACTTTGGACACAAAGGCCCAGGCACACACTCATACTCGCAGACAATTTCCGAGTAGTTTTTTTTTTTATTTTTTTTATTTAAGTGGTACCGTAACACAATGTGCAGAACTCGTACATCAGTAAATTAACTAAAACCATGAACAACAACATATGCATATACATGGTGACAACTGCTGCGATATTAACAAGTGCGAAAAAAAACTTTAGGCCCATGTGTGCTCGTTGAAATTTGTTGTTGTTGTTGTTTTTGTTATTGTTGTTGTTGTTGGAAAAGTTTTGCATGCCATCGTATGAGAATTATACAAACAACGGCGAAACATGTACATACCACGTCTATATTATATAAAAGGCAACAACTTGAAGCTTGACCCAGTTTCAGTTCAAGGCCTGCTGTGCGCATAAAACATACAAACAGTAAAGTTAGATATAAAACAATTGAATTTCTCTCTCTCCATATATATATATATATATTTTTTTTTGTATAAATAAAATTTTACGTTTATTTATATTACAGTTCAATACCCTGCCCTACCCCTCAATTTGGCAAAAATGACGAAATCATTTTTAAACATTTATTTAATCGCTTTTTCCATCATAACAAACTTTTCCTCCCGAAATACTGTCCGTCCTTATTTCAAGCAGATACGTTGCATCTGTTAAGTTTTGTCATTTTAAATGCAGGACGCACTTGCATTTGCAAGAAGAAAAAGAAGAAGAAACAGCCTTTTACGTTTTCGCCCAGCCGTTTTCGTGTTTTCGCTTGATAACTGAATTTGACGATTTTGTCTGTTAAAGTGCAATCGAATGCATTCCACACAAGGTATAGACATAGAAATTTGCAACTTTTTCCGTTATTTCCATTTGTTTCTTTTTTCTTTTTTTTTGCACAATACTATTTTACTTTGTCTGTCCCTCCAATGAGAGCGTTAAAAAGACCTACTTCTTCAGAAAATTCTTATATCGTAGGAGGGGTTAAATAAATAGATCTAGGCACGATAAGTTAGATTCTGTTGTTGTATAAAGACTATTTTTTATCGGAGAATATATTTTAATAATAGTCAGATCCAGTCCAGATGTGTTCAGTAGAATTCGGTCTTAAGGCGAACGTTTAATTTTATGAAAATATCTTGAATATCTGTAGAATGAACGTAAAATACATGGGAGGACGGACGGACAAACGTACTTGAAAATGGTAGTAAACCGGTTGATACAAAACAAGGTGAAACTACTTCAAGTCTTAGCCACTAAAGTTTATATATCGTTATATATCGTAAGTACAAGCGACGTAGTTAAGGTTATTGTACTTCACGCCATCATTAAAGAGTTAGAGTATTTTTAAAGCGAAAAGAGTATAGATTCTATTTATTTATTTTTTTTAAGGACATTTAGCCGTTTCTGGATAATTTCCATTTAAAAGTTTTGAAAATTCCGCTCTTGCCGCGTAGTTATCGACCAACCTTTGTTCCTGCGGTGCAAACAATTTGACAGAATTTGCACATTTTCTCTGTACAACGAAGGTTTTTTTTTCTTTTATTACACATTTGCAAAGTGGCGCATGGTGTAGATTTACTAAAAAAATTGTACATTTTTTTTGCAAAACTTCAAATTTCAATTTTTTTTTTCAAACTCTTCTAGTATTGCTACTCGAATTGCATTAAAAACTAATTTCAGTTTTCCTGATCACATGATGTGTTAGGCGAGGTCTTGTGCGAAGTTTGAAAAAAATAAAAATGACTCTGCTGTTAAATGAAAAGAAGAAATGTTTCGCTATTTTGTAAGTCTCAAAAACACGCTTTTATACCCTACACCTTTTGTGATAGAAAGGTGTACCAAACTTGCGTGGATGTCTGCAACAACCAGAAGCACTTAAGATGTGCCCACTTTCTACCGATCAATTCAGAATCACTTTTTGAGTCGATCTAAGCTTGTCTCTCCGTCTGTCTGTTTTGTTTTCTTTTGGCTTTCAAATTTACCGGCCGCAAATTTTTAAAATATTTTCTTGATATGGTGTAGGGTATGCAATGGTTGGCCGTGACTGACCGTGATAATGTTTATACTTGTTTAAAATTATATTCAGTTATTGCAATGAAAATATGCAGCTCATGGACCTTTTATTTCTTTTTTGTCATCCTCTGCTTCCTGTAAGTTTTTACTTCCTCCACTTCCGCGTATGAAAGGGAATACAAAATGAAGCAACGCAAGTGTTAGTGCAAAAAATTCTCTTTGAGAATGTGTATATGTGGTTGGTTAACAAAAAATTGCGGTATTTTCAGCACTACAATTCAAATAATAATAACTGTTTAGATGATACACCTAATAAGCTCGGTACACACAAATTAAATTAATCCCTATTTCAATAATCCCATTACGCAATTTGCTTTATTACTCTAATAACTATCATATCTATTACTATATATTGACACACAAGGGGGGGAAAAATCATTCATTCTGGCAGAACATTTTGACAATTACTTATAAATTTGTGGTACTGATAAACACTGAATGTACCAAATTGATCGGATGTAACTGTATTTACTTTTTATCGGGGATCTTGTCTGTCTATATTCACGATTTCAATGACACGTTAAGAATACAAGACATCTGTGCGATCATAAGTACTCGGTATTTGAAAGCGGTCCAAGTCATTATTTTTCTATACGTGCAACTGATTGCAAAAAATTAAATGAAAACATACGTCTCAAGTTCAGTCATACGTGAAAGCTCTTCCCACAAAGGTTGGGAAGAGGCCGTTAGCCTTTTTCAATCGTTAACTCGGTGAGCATTTGCAAAGCATTCAATTCAACGCAATTTTCTAGTCAAAATTTGTATTCGTTATAAGAATATTACGAGTATTCGCAATAATTCCCTTCAGGCCGACCATTGAATAAACCCCCTAAACTTAAACTTAAAATGCTTCAATGCCCTTTGAAACAGGGCCAGCGGTAGGAAGGACATTCCTTCAACTGCACTTAAGTGAGTTTATCATGATCCACAGACAAGTTGAAAAAATCGATATATCTCGCAGGCAGTTTTAAAAGAGCTGAAGAGCTGAAGAGCTGAACTGAAAAGATTGAATTAATAAATTCCTACTTTAAGGAATACTGTAAGGAGTCTCGAAAGCTCAACAAGTCAAGAGATACTAAAACACTCACTAAGCATTACTATTAGCAGCTTATGCTCTTCTTTATTTTGATACCAGTTAAAGTAACTTGAAGCACTTTGACGTAATGTAACACATTATCTGGCTATGAGGAAAGAAAAATCGACTTAGTCGACTTTCAAAATTATAGTCTTATACCCACCCATGTACAGCGTATTTAAATGTATCTGTGTGTCGACATTCCTCCATATACTAGATTATATTTGTTTTTGTTTTTTTGTTTTTTTTTTCATGTCTCAACCCCTCTTTCGTTACATTTCCTTCCGTCCGTAATGACTGTCTTGGCCAGATGCATACAAACAATGCGATTTCTCTCTCTCTCTCTCTCTCTTGTTGCTCTTGCTTCTTCTCCATATCCAACCAATGAAATATTAATAGTAAGCTATGTTTGTACGGTCTCTTATTCATTTAGATTTTGTCTTTGTTTTTTTTTTTTTTTGTCTTCTTTTCATTGGATTTGTTGCTTAATCCGATACGAGTACAAGCCCGTGCACATTTATATAAGCAAATATATCTACAACAGCATGTGGCAGCATTTTAGTTTCAGTATTTCATTGATTAAATTTAACTGAGAAATAGTACATCTACTGCAATCTTATTACATAACGTGTTCTCAACTAATGTAATGATGTCAATAATTAGTTATTTGCTTACTCATTACAACAATATAAAGAGATATATATAAACATATTTATGTATATTCACATATGTGCATATACATATTTATATATAGATGAGATTAACTTTATAAAATTTTAGCATTTTTTTATAAGGAAGCAAAAAATATTATATTTGATCGCTTATTACGCGTGATGCTCATAATTCTATAAAAGATAGATTGGATTGAATTTATAAAAAGGAACTTTACCTACCCTATAGCATTGCGTAGTTATATCGATTTGGCTAAATAAAAGACCACAACGGGCCAAGCTTGTTATTAAGAAGCTAAGTCAGTGAAGTATTAGATACGGCCTTTATTAACTATACGATGCCCTGACAATCTAGAAAGTGGTCGGTTAATCTGAAAAGAAAAGACGAGTCAGCTGGAAATCAGTAGACATGGTAAGAATAGGTATACCTCCCAGGGGAGAGACTAAGTCGTCTCGAATATTTAAATATTTATGTAAATATGGATCGTTTAATATGAGAGAGATGGGTGGTGAGGTGAGAGAGTGCGGCTGGAGAGGTGAGCGAGGATTAGAAAAGTAATAAGCGAAGAAGGCTTGTGAAAGTCATTATACTAACTAGAATGGCAATTAGGTAGAAGAAGAGAAATTTAGGCCTGCTAGTAACGCTACTTAAGCATTGATATTATCTGTAATCAATAAATAATGAGAAATTGTGAAAACATCCTAAATTGTTATCGTGTAACCGGTACGCTCCAAGCCGTCAGTAAAAGCTCGTCTCTTCTTAAAATTAAAAATATTATATTAGTACTACTAGACAAAGAATTATAAATTATTCAAAGAAGAAGAAGAGGTCTATTTATCTTCGATTGAGTTTAAAACAATCCTAGCTGTGAGGACAAGCTAACATATTATAACACAGCCAGCTAACGCCTATCCCTTCCCCAGATAGGGCCGCAAAGTATGTCCAGCTTTATCATCGATATTAATGGTCCGCTAAGTCTGCTTGCATTATTGGTGGCTTTGGATATCGTAACGTGTCCATTATTCGATTTACCAGCACTATCTTGGGTGTATCAACCAGGAGAACTCAAATAGGCTTTTTTTGGGCACAGAACTTAATCTGCTCAAAGATGTCAAAAACCATGCTGTGTATATTTATCGAGATAAAATATGCAATTGCGTGAATCTCGAGGACAATACATTCGGATGGAAAGTCACAGTTGTATTCTCTATCCTGTAGTACTAATTACGGGCAATTTGGGAAAATAACGAGAATTTCTCCAAATTTCGAAACCGCACACATAGAAAACAGAGAAAATAGCTACAAATCTCACATTGATCAAAATTTGTGCAAGGTCTTTAAATGTTATGAAAAAATTAAAAACGTTTATCTTATTCCCCCCACCTCTCACTGAAATAATTTTCGTCTTTCAATCTCACTTCGATATATTTAAACAATATTACTTAAGAATTTAAAGCCCCGCTAAAGCGGAATATTCAAGCGAAAAAAATGAATGCCAATCCTAAAGTAAAAAATTTTCTACTATCCTCTGCTAACTTTCATTGTAACTACGAAAATGTAAATATCGTGACTGCTTAAGAGTTAATTTGAAGACTTTTGTAAATTTACGCTACCTATCAACTAAATGTTGATGATAACATCAACTGTTCTTTCAAATTAAAAACACACCAAACATCCAATCAAGGCGATGCCAACTAAATGTCAAAATGATAGATATGTTCTCAATATTGTCTACAGAATATTATTCAGATGATTGTTTACATAAATATGCACGGAATGAATATTTAACTGCATATGCAACTGTGTTTACAAAACGAAATTGCATATAAACAACAAGAGAATTTCACACAATTTAACCGAGTATGCCGCTGAGGTAGAATATACTAACATTTGCTATATAAAGTAAACTCTAATGAAAACTATTTATTTTTGTTTTAGAGAACTTTAATTGAAACCAGCTACAATAACAGTAACTACAACAACAACTACGACAACAATAACAGCAAGCATCGAACAGGGGTAAACAAGAGCAGTCTATAACAAAAACATTTACATTTACAAATACGAAGACATTAATAAAGCACACACACACACACATACACACGCACACAAACACACACATACATACACGCAGGGGCAATCTCAATTACTTAAATAAATTGAATAACCGATTAAATGAAACAGCAAGAAACAAATAATAGTGTCATCCGGGGTGAGAGTAAGCAGTTAGAGTGTTATACTAAAAAGCAAAAAAGAAAAAAAAAAAAAAAAAGCAGAAAAAAACTTAAAAAACTTATAACGCCCGAACAACTCAAATTATAACTTTCTCATTACCTTTTTATATCACTTCAATGTAACGTAATTTCTGTGCTTTTGCTTTGCTTTTCTTCTTTTTATTTATTTATTTATTTATATACATAACAACATAATTGAAACTTTTGTCTAATCAAAATAATTGTACAACATTTTTTGGCATAGAAGAATGTATACATATATACACGCATAGATATATATATACATGCACAAACACACACACATGCATACGTACATTGATGCTTATATAATAGAATTATGCTTTAAATAGCAAAAGTGTTTCATGTACGTACGCGTATGCATGCATGTATGTATGTATGTATGTATGTAGGTATGTAGGTATGCATGTATTTTAATTGCTAGACAAATTGAGATAAATAATTTATGTTTTATTTAAAGCATACTTTTAGATGTGAACATAAATTGCAATAGGCTGTATATATGTAAATTGCGTATAAGACATGCAAGAATACGAGGTTTGTTCAAAAAAAAATTCGGAAAATCAATTTTTCAAAACATCTTTTTATTGCTTTCACTTCGTACTTACCTTTAAGTCATGTCTGTTTAGAAATCCTACTTGCAAGAATCGTTTACCGAAACGATTACATTTGTTTTGCACATATATATAAATATGTATAATACGAAATAATGAAAAAACTTTAAATTATGTGCAAGAACAACTTCACGATGCCATTCATTAGTTATTCTCTCCCATTATTGCGCTTCATTTTAACAAAGAGAATGCTTTACAATGCAAAGGAGGATTGCAATCGGAAAGCAGCGAGTAGACAATACTGCCGTTATTTTCGCAAGGTGGATGTCCGTCATGCCAGATATCAATCTCTCAGCGCTATTATCTTTGGACCAATAAGCAATAGAGTGTAACAAAACTAGGGCGTTGAAGCTTGGCTTTAAGAACACCTTTCAAATTCAATTTTACACTTATCTGAGTACGATAGAAAGATTGCGAATTAAAATGCCACGAAGATGGTGGACCTCATCAGGGTAAAACCTGGCTTTAAGAATACCTTTCAAACTCACTTTTACACGTATCTGAGTATCGAAGATGATGGACCTCTTCAGGGTAAAGAGTTTACATAAGAGGCAGAGCGATTTCAATAGGATGAAATCTGTCTAGTTCGCGATAGTCTTCGATTTAAGTAAACTAAAAAAACAATAGACTTCTAATGGTCTCTAGCCCTCTTGCGCTACATATTAACCAGCACAGTTTAAATAGAAAAAGACTTCTCATCTTCAATCCATTCCTGGGGTTTAAGGAAACCTTTTCTCTACTCATAAGCACTCATTTGTGCTAATACGAAGACGTCCACTCTTGTTCTCGGACAAATAGCACCCAAAAATATGCTATATATGTAGAATCTAGAATCATGGAGAGAGTCTAAAGAGAGTTGCATATACATATATTCCGATTTAATCGCCCATTATTAGAGACCTTTTTCACAACAAATCAAGTCGAAGCCTGGGAAATTCTGCAACAAAAGCGAATTTCAAGAAAGAATTGATCCGTCTCTAATTATAAAACCTAACGCTCATGCTTTTAATTAGCGAGCTGAAATCGTATTTAAGAATGGGTTGGGCCAAGCGAACCCAAGGAAAAACAACTTAAAAAAATAAGCAATAAGTCCAGTGAAAATCTTTGAAATTTTAAGTTTAAAATATCCTATGACTTTAGACTTCAGTGTCAGAGCTCTTCCAATCCACCAACCAACTTTTACATCTAAATGAATCATTGCAAATACTCGGAACCTAAGTGGCGAATAGGAGGAGTAGATAAATATATCTGCGGATTAATGGAAGTAACACCTTAGTGTTGTCATAAAAAAAGAAGGATGAAGATTTTCACCCACATTTTAAGGGAACCTCGTGTATGTTACTATTATTATTATTATTATTATTATTATTATTATTATTATTAATATTATTAATATTATAAGCTTTGTTAAATATGTATGTTGTTTATATAAGTTTTTGTTAGTGTATAGTTTTAATAAATATTGTTATAATGTATTTATTTATGTATAAACATTTTTTTCTTTTAATCAATGATTTATTGAAAATTTAATTAGTTATAATGACGCACAATGAAAACAGTTTTTATTTTTGATTTATTAATTATTTTTTTTATTTATTTTTTTTTTTTTTTTTTGATTCAAATTTTATTGAAAATTTAATTAGTTATAATGACGCACAATGAAAACAGTTTTTATTTTTGATTTATTAATTATTTTTTTCTATTTTTTTTTTTTTTTTTTTTTTATTCAAATAACAAACAGATTTGAAATTTGAATTGAATTACACGTTTGAAAATATTTTTGTAATATTTTCAAGAAAAACTTGTAATTATTTGTGTCTGTCATCTTGTTTTCAGAATTATTTTGCACGCTTTAATATGAAACAGTTTGTGGAAGAAAATAATTAAAAGCATTTGCTAAAATTATTTGTTTTAAAATGTGATGTTAAATATATATACATATATATATATATATCTATATATATATATAAATAAACACAATAACGTTTAATAAAACGATGAATTATTAATTAAAAAAAAATAAAACCATTAAGTAAATAATTATAAATACTTTAATTGTAAAACAATTATAATTATAAACAATTTATTGTATATATATATATATATATATATGTATATATATATATGTATATGTATACATATAAATACAAATATAAAAATTCTTTAAAGGAAATCAACAACAACAACAAAAGCAAAACCTAAATTATAGTAACTACAAACTAAATGAATCGATTACAATTACTTTTTTATAAGTAGCAAACAATTTTTGAAATAATATACACTATAAATATACATATATATATATATATATATATATATATGTATATATATATATATATATATATCAACTTATATATAAAAAAATATTTAACTTTACTTAATATGTAATGTTTAATAATTGAAATGAAAAAGAAATTAAATAAAAAACAACTTGCGAGAAAGCTAAACACTAAAAGCTCTTTTCACTTAATATGCCTTTTCTTTTTTTTTTTTTAATATGAAAATTAATTATGTACGGGGCAATTGACAAAAAATTCAATATATACCTTAATTTTTTTTTTTTTTTTATGTAATTTGTGTGTGAATTAGTGAAACAAAAGATAACTAAATAAATATAAAAATAATAATTAAATATAGTTTATAAATAGTATAACCACCACACGCTTAGGTGATTACATTGAATATGTTAAAAACTTTGCATCAAATTGGAGAACCCATAGTAAAATATATACATACGATAAGCGCGAGTAACAAAGAGGACTTATTCATGTCTGTCTGTCATTCTTTGTCGAGACTTCGAAATGTTATATAGAAAAACGGGTCTGGTCTCTTAACAAATTTGATTTTCTTATTAGTGCGTGTTAGAGATTTCGCTTATCAAAATAATCGAAAAGCTAGCTATGTGTTGGGTTTTTCCCCGAACTATAGTCCCAAACGTTTCCTTAGTAAAACCGGAAACTTATTTCCGGAGTTCGTTCCTTTACCGAGAAATTATACACACATAAGTAAAGCTAAAAATTTGAGAGACCATGGCATCCTCCGAACCGTTATCTAAAAATATTCAATCCAAACATAAGAAATGCAATGACCAATGGTGGTGGGTATTATAAATAATTCGGACGGCACATCGAATATACTCCCTTTTTTTGATATATATTATGATTGCTATTTAAGGCAATTGTACGAAACGAAACAGCAGCAGAAAATAGGGACAATTTTTCCTCTTTTTTTCCTAAAATTGTGTATATTACTTATAACTATGTAACTAACTAATTTATTATATAAACAATATTTCTAAAAGCGTTTGTAAATGTAATTCATTGAAATATAAATATATATATATGTATATATATATATATATATATGTGTATGTATTAATGTACTTAAAAAGATATGTTAACTCTATAAATGTTCTTCCCAAAAATGCCTACATATACCTATTATCGAATGGTACAAAAGTACACTAAAGACATTATTTTCTCGCAATATATCTTATGAAAATCAGCACACACACACACACATCGTTGAGTCCCTGCCGTAGTTATGCCCATTTGGGAACCATCGGAATTTTCAATTGTCACAGAAAATGTAAAATTCTATGCCAAGTTTACTTTTAAGACAATTTCAAAGATCACCATTGAAAATAAACGAAACCCACAAAAAAATTCAGAAGGAACATTCAAAACATTCGCGTCTGTAATATACGATATTTGCATATCAAACATAGGCCAGATAAAAATAAAATACTAAACTTTAAATTATTATATAATCGCTTGAGATAAGAAACACTAAATTGCCATTAGAGTCTATAGGGCCTTTTCTTATTCTTTTGCCACCTTATATAGCCAGCCCTCGAAATTGCTTTTATATTATGAAGAAATATTTGTCAAAGGGTGTAAGCGATATATATATATATATATCTTAGCCTTGAGATGGGCAAAGAATGTTTTGATAGTGATGTCCGCTTGTTATTGAGACTATCATGTTTGGAAAAAGTGAATTTGTCTATCGGTCAAAGTAGGAGCGAAACATGATGGAATATTACGAGACTAAAACAACGAAGTTTTCCAATCCAAGTTTCCCCTTGGAATCAAATTATCATCACAGCCTTCAAGGCTGTTAAGTTAAATTGGAAACAACCAAGATTGACTTATTGAAAAACTCTGTGGTAACAGGTAGCCAAGATTCGCTTTAAAGCGAATGTATTTTTTTTTACACGCTTTATTCCAAGAATTTCAAGAAGATATTTTTTGTGTTTTTTTTCTTTGTGAAATTGTGGAAAATGTACAAAAATTTAGTAGGTATACGTGAATGTTTATAGATTTTCTTTGTTAAAAGTACTTAAAATTTGTTACAAATATCGTCCACTTACCACTACCACTACACACAACGGCGGTCAGATATTTCAAATTTTCAAAAATTCCTTTTTCTCTGTGAACACTTGCGTGTCCTGTTTCGATAGTTGTGTTGATTACGTTTTTAAGTGAAAAGAAAAACTAGGACGAAAGAAACAAATCCATATCCAAGAAGTAAACTTTTGAAATCTCTTTTTACTTGTCTTCATCATCATCATCATCATCATCGTCATCGTCGACACAGTTAGTAATCTCTCTGCCGACGAAAGTGGTTCTTACATAATGTTTCTAAAGTCATTTTCTAAAAAGCAAAGTTGAATTAGTTTTTACGAACTTTTCACCTTTTACATTATAGCGTGGTACGCAAAAGATTGTTTTAGAGCAAGTTTCTCATCCCGTAAGGTTCTTGATAAATCATATTAGCAACGCTGTACAACATTGTCTTGAATTCGATCTCTAAACTTTCTTAAAAATATTTACATTCACTCATTGAGAGAGTACTTTCTTATCTGGCCGCCGTGGAGCTGCTTTAATACTACAACTACTACACTTTTTTTTACAACATACAATACATACGTAGTTCGACGGCTTATGTATATACACGAAAAAAATTTATTAATATTTTATTTACTTAAACTATTCTTTTTAATTTCTTTGTGAATTATGTACATATGTATATACACATACACTTACACAACAATTTTCCAAAACACATCAAACACTTAGATATATATACACACACACACACACGCGCATATAACGTTTAGTTTGAATCTATAGTTTGCGTCTATACTTTAATGGCTTTTTTCATTTAGGTATTATTTCTATTAGTTAATGTGTTAAATTTAACTTGAATAAAAAAAAAAAAAATCACTATTCTTCCACCATCAATACATACACACACTGTTCTATACTTGTTCTATATGAAACTTGTGTTAAAATTAATTGTAATAGCGTATAATGGCTTTGATTGCACCTATCACCGTCAATACCTTGCTTTACGACGAATACATGGCTGGGAATGAATGTTCAACGAAAATGGGAAAACCGAAGAATGCTATTGAAATGATTTCTTATCTAATATACCTTAAGAGTTTATAAGGTGTTTAAAATAAGGAAATCCTGTGAAGGTTTGTAAAGGATAATTAAGAGATTTTGTTTTCCTATACTTTGACTGACTAGTCAAAAAATATTGCTTAGGAAAAGTCGTTGGCATGGATGGAATCGGTTATGGCCTTCGTTTAAATAAGGGCGTTAAGGGCGTCTCTTACTCAACTTTCTTTTCAAGAAAACTCTTACTTTTCCGCCAACTTCTAGTATTCTTTGTCCAAAATATTCAATTTTTGCGAGCTCTATTTAAAGTTTCGCCAAAACCTAACGAAGAAAGATAGCCACCTCCTGAGAATGATGTTTAAGCGACACTAGCATGAAAGCTAAAGCGTTCCCTTTATCGCTTATCCTTGCGTAAATAATTACCGCGGAAACTCCTGGCTTAATATTGGGATTTTTACACAAGAATCGATTGCAATGATCATAAAGCACATAAACTTTGCCAACTCATCCAATTAGTTTGGAATATGCTGTAAAATCATTTACTAATTCAAAGCTAAACATTGACAAGTTAAATGTGGCAAAGCAAGCTTAACATCACATCACTATCACCCAAAAGTAAAGTGAATTTGTTTAGAAAATGAAAAATCTTTACTTGTCCAAACCACCGACGGAAGGCATATTCATAGCGCATAATACCACGATAATCGAAGAAAACTATTAACATTAGTGTGATTTTTGAGCGACTTTGGCTCAACCTTGATTGATCGGTTATTGCCAGGTCGTACGGATAGATCCAATGATGCTTTTCATGACGTCTTAATAGACTGAAATCATTGCTTCATAGACATGATAAAAATCGATCAAATTCATTTTTGTATGTTTGCAAAAGCACGGGATGATTGCATTGACATCGAACTGTAGGTGGAACAAACACCACAAAATATAGTTTCATTTTTCCATAGCACCCAGGAAGTTCAAATGGAAAAAATTCACTTTACTCTTTAGGCACAGTGTTGTGAAGCGTAGAATCCCTTACAAACTGATCTCTCACATGTCCTGCAAGCACAGTGCCTTCAATTTCAAAGCATTACGAACGGAAATCCTGTTAAAAGTTAAGCTAATAAGCAATTGCCGACTGGTGATAGGTGATATTAAAAATTTATATAAGAGTTTACTTTTTTTGTTATGAATAATAAATCCTTTAAATTAACGACAGTGAAAAAAGAAAGGTGTAAGTACTATACATATATAACAAAACAAAAAAAAAAAAAAAAAAAAAAAAAAAAAAAAAAAAAAGAAGAATAATAAATAAAAATATTTCCCACATAAAACCCTAGAGTTTTTACAAATTTCAAGTTATAATTGTTTTGTTGTTTTCCAACTGAGAAAACATGCACTTGTGTTCATTAAGATTGATATCATAGTTCAAATTGTGTAAATAAAATATTTAAAAAGTAGTTATTTAAAATCTCATCTATTTGTAAATTTGTGTGTTTAAAATCTATTAATGAATTGACTTGAATTTTTTCAAAATTTTCGCTTATATGCCCT